>JASDQU011102813.1:6831-17195 GCA_032191745.1 Picea mariana
TTTATTTTTATTTTTTTTAAATAACTGTTTTTTGGTGGAAATTTTAAATTTTTTTAGTTTTTTTTCCACCTTTTTTTATGGTTTTTTATTTTTTCAAATTTGGGTTTTAAATATATATTTTCAAATGTATTGTTTTCATGGCATTATGTATTATCTTGTGCTTGGAATGATAAACTAAGATTTAAAAGTAAGCATTTAAGGGTTGATTTTATGATTTTGTTTATACTAAGAATTATTTGTTTTACCGCTTTAAAAAAATGTGTCATTTTAATATCCCAATTTTGGAATGGGTGCTACGAGTAGCATTACTTTTCAATTTAATGGTTGATTTTGAGGTTTTGGTTTTAATAGTACCAACTGCTAAAAATACGATTTCAAATTATCTAAAATTTTAACGTTTTGAAAATAAAATAAAATTATGTAACATCATGTTTTTAGGTGTTGATTTTAAGGGTTTTTTTGAGCTACTATCTGAGTTTTGAAGGCCATGTTTGAAAATGTTATAATTTTGACCCCGTTTGAAAAAATGGTGCTACCGGTAGCACCACTTTTTGATTTGGGGGTTGATTTTCATGTCTTTCATACAAAAATATGGGTTTTTTCGGCAAGAGTTCTCATTTTGAGGTCACAATTCTTGTTAAGTTGGTAACTTTGTTGGGTCCATGTGATCCAGTAAAAATGTGCCATGTGGCAGCTGTACAGATGCCACGTGGAAGTATGGATGTTGACGTGGCATGTATAGTTGGCATTACAGATATGATGTGGTGACTGACTAGGCAGTACGACTGTGACGTGGCAAATGATGTCAGCATGACATAGCAGCTGATGCGATAGGTACAATTGGCAGTACAAAGATGACTTGGCAGCATGGTCGTGATGTGGCAGATGATGTCAACATGATGTGGCAGCTGACGTGGTGCTAACCATACGATGACATGGCAGATCCATAAAGGTTGACACGACGTTGACTGGGGTGATGATGTGGCAACCGTACTCACATTCAACAGACCGTACAAGGTGATGTGGCATAGATCGTACCATGACGTGGTAGACCGTACATGATAACATGGTGCACAATTGGTAGGTGACGTCAACATGCTGATGTAGCAGTACGAGAGGGTGCCACATAGCACCCCTAGAAGGCACCACATGGCCCACTTGCAGCACGAAACATGGCAGTGATGTCAGCATATGAATGGCATAGATTTTGAGATCTGTAGCATTTAATGCAGGTTGTACGACATGTTTGGCATGCATTTTGAGGCAAAGAGCCCAGGGAGGTCCATAAGTCAAAGTGACGAAATTGGATGAAAGTACAATCATTTTTGCATGATTTTTTGCCACAAATCCACTCATGAAGTCAGAATTTGGATTCGAGCAGCAAATTTTCAGGGCTCATGGCAGAAGCCCACTTTTGTCATTAATGCATGGCATGCAAATCGAGGCAAAGAGTCTAGGGGGTACATAAGTGACAGTGTCATAATTTGACAAAATTATAGACAATTTTGCACAATTTTTCACCACGAATCCACTAGTGAAGTCAGAATTTTGATCCAAGCAACGGATTTTCAAGGCTCATGGTAGAAGCCTACTTTTGTCATTAAAGCATGGCACAAACTTCAAGGTAGAGTTGCACCTTTCATAACAGGTCAAGTTTACATTCAAACGTTGCAGAGTGATGAGACAGACTTGTTGGAGCCGTGGATGCCAAGATTTGAGTAGCTGGTTGAGCGTCTTGGCATGAAAACCGATGTAAGTTTTATGCATTTATGGTTTTTTCCTCTTTTTGAAAATTTCAAGAGGATGAATGTATGTTGTAGAACCTAGTGATCGTTAAGTGTCGTAGCAAGGCAACAAGATCTGAAATTGCAGGAAATTCATTATTTGATCATTTGCATGTAAACCGAGGCAGTGTGGCGTTGATAAGGCCATTTTGGCATTTCGTCAGAAAGTGTCCATGTTTACAGTCAAAAGTCTCAGAATTGCGAGATGAGTCTGATGATGATGGAATTTGCCTTGTTTATTATGTGCACATGTTTGTAATGGGGCGATTTTAGGAACCATGGAGTTGCCACTAGTGCATATTTGGGGGGTATTCACCTAAATATTAATGATGTAAAAGGTTGTAATTATCCACTCTTGAAAGTGATGATGAGAGTGAGTCATTTTTTGTATGCCTAAACCTTGTAAGCCTTGTTTGCACATTGTAATAGGTCTTGTAGCCATTGTAATGGGTCTTGTAGCCACTCAGGACATTTGTTATGTGGAGAGTGCATCATGGAGTGTAAGACTCTTCCTAGAAGTTAGTTGAAGATATTCAAGTTACAATTCCTCTCTATACTTTTGGAGTACCAAAAGTGCTTTTTGTGGGGAGGTTTGATACAGGGGGATCTCCACATGGAAAATTCTTACTTTGCACACCATGGGATAAATCATTCAAAAGTTTGATAATAGGTGGCAAAGAATAATTAATGCTCATGAATTAATTAATTAAATTGTAAAAATGATTAATACTTAAAATGAGTATGAAAAACTCATATATTAGTCATGCACATTGGAAAAATGATTAATGCTTGAAGTGAGTTTGAGAATCTCACGTATTATTCATTTAATTGTAAAAAGGGAAATTGGTTTTGTGAGAGAATCCAACTCACAAATTAGTTTCCTAATTTTAAGGGAAAAAAAATAATACTTGGAGTGAGTGGAAATCTCACGTATTATTTGTAAAAATGAGAAATTATTTTTATGTGAGAATCCAACTTACAAATTGGTTTCCTACTTTTAAGGGGAAATTAGTTGTATGTGAGAAACCAACTCACAAATTAGCTTCCTAGTCTTAAGGAGGAAGCTAAGGGTTTCATGGCTTGGCTTGGACTTTTTTTCACTTTATTACAAGTGGATTCCTAGTCTAAAGGAGGAAGTTAAGGGTCTTTCTAATTTTTGTCCTTGAGTAGTTATTGGATCCAAAATTTATGGATCTTGTCTTTTTGGATTATGGAGCTAAGAAAAATTATTTAAACCCCTTTATTGGGAGAGATTGGGAGGAGATTTTGGAGGCCGTTTTGGAGGCTCTTTTGGAGAGCTCTTCGAGGAGAGAAACAAGCACTCGTACTTGTGGTTTGTATGCAAGCCCTTCTTCGGAGAGTCAAACCCCTTTTGGGAGAATGTCGTCCTTTTGGTGTGTGAAAAAATGTGCCACATTTTATGAGAAGATTTCATCCCTATTAAAGGAAGGATGATGAAGCGATTCGTATTCCAACGAATCTAGAGACGTAGTCATACTAGTGAAATCTGTTAACAATTTGGTGTTCTCTTGTTTTATGTGTTGATCTTATCTCATGTTTTCTTATGCATGTTTTTGTTTTCGCAATTATGATTGTTAAGTGCATTAAGTAATGGATTATAAGACTAACAACACATTCACCAAGTTATATTCAATTTGGATTCAAGCCTTTCATAAGCACATATGTTCACCTTTAATGCAATCAAGTTCAATTAAAATGATCTTATAAATGATCCTTTCATTAAGTGAACCTAGAACTAGATCAGGTTGATATCAAGGTCATCGCCGGATCAGATCGCAGAGGGTTCTCGTAATCTAGTGACTACCTTAATTAATCACGAGATTAACTTGTTAAATATCTCATAATTCCTGGGCGGTGGACCTCGAGTAGTTTTGATCTACAGGAGCTCGATAAAGCATCAAGGTCTGACTTCCGCGGTCACTAAGCAATGACACACATCCCCGTCAGATTCTATACGATGGATAAATCTCCACCATCCGATCCTCTAGGCCACTACATCGCCAGGAAAGTCACGACAGTGATGTGTCATGCTATGAATGGCCCATGTGTTATGATGTGGGAGGGCCACGTGTCCCACATTTGTGGTGCCACGTGTCACATCGATTTGGCACATTTGGAAGAATATCCAGGGGGGAATGAGTGCCATGTTTTGATTGGTAGAAGTGCCATGTGTTGAGTGGTAGAAGTGCCACGTGTCATGCCAGGTGGTATGACCAGATAGGGCCATGTGCCCCGGGATTCCAACTGTATCCTGGATAGTGGACCATTGGGAGGTTTTGAGAAATAGGCCTTACGAAAATGGTTGATAATCGATGCCCAAAAGATCTGAGATGATGTCAGGTGACATCATTCAATGAATAGGAAGCAGACAAGTGTCAATGCCCTGTTGGGAGAACCTTGGGTGCTTCGATGACGTGTATGTTACATCAACCCACATGGGAGGTACACATGTCACATGTCGAGTGTGCCATGTGACAAGTGATTTTAGCATTTTTAGGCAGAGCTCCGTGGGGAAAACATGTGCCATGTGTCACGAGGTGACGGTGGCCACGTGTCGTGCCATAGTCAATACAAGTGACATGATAAGATAGGGCCGCATGTGCAAGATGCTAGATCACCTCGGATCGAGAGTTTAGGGAATATGTAGAATGTAATAGGTCGGAGGTCCCACAGTCTCGACAACCCGAGGATAGGTGTCAATGCATGGTGAGATTGGGTCTCGGGATAATTTCGATAAGGTCGGGGCCCATAGTGTCGAGGGTCTAGTGGCTATGTGGTAGGCACAATGCCAGCGCTACGTTGACACACAATCAACAACGAAGTCTGCTTTAGAGGATGACGTGTTGTAACACGTCAATGCCACATTAAGTGACATGGAGCCACACGGGTGCTATGTGGTAGTAAAAGGCCTTTGGACAATAAAGGTGCTAAATCTTTAAAAGGCCATAACTTTTGATCTAGAGCTTTGTTTTGAGCAAAATTACAGTTGTTGGAAATCTCTCGGCGAGTAGAAGACGATGGTGTCGTTTAGAAAGGGATTCGAAGAGGTTCAGGAAAAGAGAAAATTTAATACCCCATCCCTTAAAAGGGTAGTTAGGGGGTTGGGTGTGTTACACAAGAAGTAGAACATTTAGACATTTGTCATGTCCCTAAACGACTAAGTTTCAGTGCCAAAATTGCATGTATGAGAATCTTAGCACATCTCCAACACAATGTTGATTTTCTACTATGATTTGCATCAATGTTGCCCATTGCAATTTGCATCATGCATTAATGATTTTGTGTTGTTCCGCACCTTTTATAAAATGACCAAATATGCATGTCCATATTTAGTCAAATATTTCGTAAACATGGTTTCAGCATGACTTGTTTAGTTGTGGAAAAGGTTGATCTTTGACTCCTTATGAGGTCACGAAGAGTAATAATGATCATGATGCTTTTTTTTTAGTAATTTAGCTACATTTTTTTTTTTTCCAAAGGAAAACATCACGGGAAACCCTCGAGCACTGCCTCACATTTCGCAGATGGTACCCTATGTAATCCATTGACCTTGATTATGGGGCTTGAACCAATAGGGACATTGAATGAGGCATGCAATAGAGGCAACTGAATCGTGGGATTGACCTCAAACCTCCTACATGAAGCTCAAATCACTCAACCACTTGAGCTAGCCAAATGAGTTATAATAATATAATTTGTATCTATTCATATTCACATGAAAAATAAGATCTGACTAGGTGTTAGGCAATCCACAACAAAGCCAACCGCATAAGATTCTCTCTCTCTATGTGTGTGTGCGTTTGTGTTGCATCATCTAAGAGTCATGGGTAGCAGGCTTGTTGCATCATCTAAGAGTCGAAGGCGGTAGGCTTGTTGCATCATCTAAGTGTTTAAGGTATAGAAAAAGCTAACATTTGAATTTTTTTAACCTTAACATAAACATGGAACCATACAAGMGAAAATCAAAATAACAATCAAAKGAAAAATATAACGACACCAAAACATAGYTAGTTTGAGGATTAATCCTTGAGATCTATATCTATATCAATTGGTGTTGTTGGAGTGCCTGTCACCTCCTTGGACTGGGTTCTTTCCCTATTTTTGTTGTTTCAACCTCCTATGCTTCTGTATTTGTAGTGTCCTCATTTGATGTATTACTTCCTACTTCAAAACCCTATGTTATGATAAGKGAATCATACTTATTGTCTAGTTACTCTAGTTTTTATAGAACCACATCATCCCAAATTCCTTCACCTTGAATTCCACATGCAATGACTTTCTTGATGTGTTAGTAAAGATCCAATGTTTTGGTGTATTTTGATTCTCTACTTCTCGAGTAACYGATGTTAGGGATAAGTTTCTCGATCTCCTCATTCACCACAACACTTGCAATGCTTCATCTCTTCAACCTCACCCTAYTTTCCATGGATTYACTTCTTTTCTCGCATCCTCTGAGTGACAGGTGTCGTATGRCGTAACAATGGTCTCTRCTATAGAACCCTTTTTCCTCTAGAAGAAGATTCTTGTCCCATCTACCTAATACCCTTTCCCCTTCAAGGTATACCGTTATACTTGGMACCAACGTCTTTTCTCTTCCTTGTGCATGGGGATTCATACAATAACAATGATTTGTTGTAATCCAAGGAGTTGGCTAATGCCCATGCCTCACACTCACAAACCATTAGTTCCACCAATGTTCTAGATAAATCTTGACTGCCAACACCTCCACTCTCATTTTTCTTTTCCACCAATGCATTACAAAGAATTGATTCTCACGATCTCTCCAACTCCACATCATAGTGAGTAATGGAGTTCGTCAGAGGCCTCTCTGCATAGATTTATGTGATTTCCATGGTATTGTTGACTCATATTTTTTCCACCTATTTTTAGAGCTCGCAAAGTATTACAAAGTTTATATCCCTATGTGAAATTCAAAACTAAAGTAGGTGGGGTCCCTTAGTAAAAGTATGGAAGTTGGTTAATTTCATTGCACTTTGTATGCTGCATACCTCTATCAACATTTTGTGATGGATTATTGCTCTATTATGTTTTCAGTATGAGATGTTTCCTTACACATGGTATTAAAGGGATACTTTCTTAAAGGTTCATTAAAAATACTATTGCAATTACATCATGAGAAGCATGGTATTATTATATTGGGGCAATGGTATTTGTTATGGCACAAAAAAGGTAATACTTGGCATGACATATATGGTGATATGTTATGATTTATGAAGCTAGGTTATATGCCTCACATCTCTCGATGGAATTAAGGGTTTTTATTGAGAAACACAATGGCACATGTTAATATACAAAGGCTATAATACATCGTGGTATAAAAAATGATGTATAAAGAACGATGTTTGGTATTAGATGATCTATGAAGGTTATATAGGGCACACATGGTTGATTTTTATGGTATAAAGTGTGGTTTACATGTCACATCTGACAATGACACTTGAGACTTGAATTACTTTAACGTGATAATGTATATCAATTGTTATTGTTATGACTTGGATTGTATGAATTTTTGGTTATGCATCAAGGTTGGCGGCATACAGATGGTGAGTTGGTCATTACGTAATGCCATGCCTTAAATTTGGACTTGAGTGGGGCATTAATCCTACCAAACTCGAATCTACCACCCTTGCAATTCGTTAGGGTTGTTTTCTTTGCTCATTTGATTATTCGAAGGATATGGAAGGTGGCTCTATTGCTGTGTTTTTGTTTTAGTTAAGTTGATATCTGGTCATTGTGAAATCAATTCAAATTTAGAATTTGTAAAAGAGCAATTTCCTTGGTCGAGGTAAGTACCCATGTGGTTTTAAGCATTATTGTAGCTTCATTTTTGTTGATAAATACATTAACATGACCATCTACTAGCTGGTTGCTTATTATGTTTTTCTTCTTCCCTTTTCCTTCCCTCTTAGCTCATAGAATACCGTCTTTACTTAGTAAATTGAAGTAGTATGGTGAGAGTCCAAGTTTTTAATGAATGTGCCATTTTCAAATAGCTCGTTGTAAAGGTCCATTATGAAAGAACTTGCACTGGGTTGATTTTTGTGAATTCTCATTCATGTTGACCTTTCTCCCTCCCATATTCTCATTTTCCATAGTTAATTGTTCACTTAGCTCTGCATACTCTGATAGGTTGACTGCGAAATTGAAGTATTATTGTATGGCCTATTGTGATGGAAATGTTTTGGGTCAATCTCGCCATAACAAATGATTTATTTGCATTGGAGTGACATTGATAATAAATATGCCTTGGTTTTAGATTGAAATGATATCCCATTGTTTTATAGACAAAATATATATGAATTGTTTTGATTGATTGCAAAAGCAAATGGTTAAAACATACCAGTTGTAACCACTAGTTAAAAGTAAAAAATGTTCTTCTTACTCAACATTTAAAAAAAAAAGGAAAATGGGTTGATGCAAGGTTCGACCCGGGTTTGGTTTGAAATATGTTTAAAGTAAAATAGGGTATATCAAACCTTGATTCTCATGCTCAATTATTAGTGATGGTTTGTGAAATGGTTATATACTTTCTTGACTACCATTAAAAGTCTACTTTTGAAGATGAATATACAGTGACAGTTTATTATTTGAGTAGAAGGCTAGAATTGTGATTTCGACACACATACTACAACTCATAATTCATATTATCACTTTCCATATAATATTCCATGATGTTGCTTGATGTATTCTTTGTTTTATGATGTAAAATGACTCTAGATTTTAAATAGTAGTTCTCTTATACATAGAAATGTTCTATAACATAAGAGAGTTATTATAATCCCCCATACTTTCGATTTTTCACTTCCTTATATATGTTGTCCCCTGTTGTTATTTTTATTAAATATTTATGTAGTATCTAGCATAAAAAATGAATACTCTATGTCTCTCATAATGAAGTTTTGAAGAGGATTTTAAATGGAAATAAGAGAATGGAGTAAACAAAAAAGATAACATTTTGATATACATGGGTGAGTTTGCATGAGTTTTCTTTCATATTTCATCAATAATTTCCCTTTCATTTCCCCTACTACATGCTTTGTTTTCTACGCTACAATATGGGCCTTGTTAATCATATTCAATAGAATTTAACAAAATATGTTTTTCTGCATGTTTTATATTACTTCAAGATATTAATTAACCTTGTTAAATGACATAGATGAGCTTTTTTAGTAGGGGCAACATAGGAAATAATAGAGGGAGAGGAAAAAGACCCAATATGGTCTGGCAAGAAGGAAAAAATAATAAGATGAGATTTTCAATTCATTATGATGTTGACTTTGAGGAGTTTAATCAGCTTGTACAAATTGGTCGTCTGGATTTGGGTGGGCAACTAGCTTTCCAAAACCTTTTACTCCTCTTAATTTTCCCTTGCAACCCCATCCAAGTATTATGGATGTTCCAACACTCCCTCTTCACCCTATGGTTTATGGATGGAAAAACAACAATGTACCCCCCCTTCTGGTATTGCTCATTGGCCTACTAGCCCTAGAGATGCACCCTTGCCACATGTCTCAACACCTAATGTTACTTTAGTTGCCTCTATTGCTCACTCTTCCCCGAAGAATGAAAAAATGCCTCTTCCCGAAATTATAGGTGACAAAGGGAAGAAACCTGTGGAGGTCCAAAACATTGATCCATCTTTGTCCACTTTTGCATAGTCAAAAGTAAAACCAATGAAAATAGATTTTGAAGGCAGAAGAGAGATTTCTTTTAAGGATGTGTACCCTGAACTTTTATGGCTTTATGTTTATGACAATTCTTATTTTCTGGATATTACAAACATGGTTTTCGGGCAAACAATCATTATACAATATTTATTTTTGAAACTTAAAATATCATATATTTTGATTAAGGGAGGCATAGGTGTTTTTAATGATGATTATGTTTATGATGATATTGAATTATGTGTTCTACCATATATGCTGATTATTTTTATTATGGGAGTTACAAGGATAAATTTGATGTGCATTAAAGTTGATAAAGAGTCTAGTGGGACCCCACCTACTTTTAGTTCAAATATTTAAAATACATTTGTGACCTTTACCATAAAACACGTTTACTCTCACAAAACTAGAATTTAATTAAATTAAAAGGTAGTTGAACTACTGCTTTGTGCCAAGATAAAAGAGGAGAGAATTCACGAATGGAAAGGGGGGAGAAAATTTGGTGTGAAGGTATGCCTAAACTTTGAAAGTGATTTTATCATTCTTATTCATTTCCATTTCGAGTTTCTAGAGAACTAAATTGTCTTGTTGACAACATGGATATCTTGAAAGGTGGCAAAGAAAGATTGAGTGGTGTTGACCTGTGGTGTTCTACAAGGTTATTTATATCCTTTGTAATCTATTTTTTCGTTTTAGAACTTCTGGCTTAATCCAATGCTAATTAGTGTTAATTTTTGTAGAGTTTGATGATGATATTTATGTTTTTTGAAATGATCCACATCAGATCTTGTTATTCTACTTCTTTCTTTGGCACTAGTTGTCTTTGTATGATCCTTATTACATCTTTGTCTTCTAAGGACATCTATGGTCCCAA
>JASDQU011102815.1:0-22879 GCA_032191745.1 Picea mariana
CAGGTACTTGGTTAAGTTTGTATTTATTTCTTTCTGTTATCATTTCAATATTTATTGAGAATTCTAAGTTGTTGTTATAAAAATCAATATTATGCTATGATGTTATTGTCTCAGTTAGGAAATAATTTTGCTTATGAATTTTAATGATGTTTAGAAATATAATAGGTTGTTACATTATGATTGTTTTACCTTGAACACCTTATTGATACTAGTCAATAGGACTAGTCAGATACCCTATCTTCCATAGGGTGTATCTACAAATGTAAGATGACCCAGAAGATAAACTTTTTATCATGGATACATTACTAATTTCTGTGAATAGCCTCCATATTTCAGGGTTTGAAACATTACAGAAATTTTTTTATAGAGAAAATTATGCAATGACTCAGTTTAGGATGATTCCATAACCCTATCTTGCACAGGTTGTATCTACGAAATTATAAGACCTCAAGAGATGAAATTTTAACCCAACGTACCTTGATCTGTCTGATAAATATCCTCCAAGCCATTCCTTCTGAAACATTTTAGAAAAATAGTTATAGCTAAAATTCCAAGGTGTCTCAAATGTAGGAGCGAAACCCCAAGACCTTGAGCTCTGATACCATATGTTAAGAACCAAACATCAATATAGCAAAGAAAAAATTTAGAATAATTACTCAACGCCTTGTTGGCAGCCAATTCAATTCTTTCAATTTCCCTAAAAGATGCCTACACCTATGTCTCTTGAACTTCAAATTTCTGTCGCATTTTGTAAACAGAAGACATTTTTATTTCATGCGACATTTGCAATTGGTTTCGATTTATTTTTTTTCACGACTGAAAGCGTGAAAACTCCCCCATCGTTATATGGACTGTCATGATATTCTCATTGATATTCTGATTGGTACTTACCTTTGGTTTATTTTTCGAATTATGTCAATTTGCCTATTATCCCTCTAATTGCACAACTTGATTTTGACAAGGCATTGAGCATGTTGATTGATGAATTATACTTGATTATATAGGGGTCATGGTGAATTAAAATTTTTTATATGATATGGTCCTTATTACTATAAGCTCTTGATTTATCGATTTGATGAAATCTCTTGTTGCAATGTTTATAAACTTTTCTTATGCAAAAGCGCATGGGTCACATATGAGTCGATTCCATATTGAATGGAAATGTTTTATACACATAGCGCGTTGGTGAAACATTTGGATTTTACTTGGTTATGAATTATACTATGGCACATATGATATTTGGGTTTGATTTTACGTTGAACGATCGTGGTTTCAAACTTTACATTGGCACATTGATATAATTGTCCACCGTTTAAACCCTAGGTTGGCCGAATAATGTTAACATTGGTTATGATTGATTGAACAGGGATGGTACTATGCCATTAATGTTTTGCGTGGCAGTGAACTAACCCACCACCTTCGCACACGCATATTGATTCATTCCCCTTTGAGCGCTTGCAGCTGTTAATCCCAAACGACCTCGCTCATGTGTGTTGATTGTGTTCAATCCAAACCCTATCATGAGCCCGAACCATGGCTCCAGTCGTGAGGGATGAACCCAATGGCTGCCAGGCATTGTTAATGTTTGATGGTGCTTACAGTGACCTTGAGGAATTCGGATGGCTCTCGTTCATATGAAAGTTTGATGGTTATAACCCTATCGTGGCTCAGCAATTTGCATTAACCTTCGATGGCTGCCGAGCCAAGGTTGCGGATGTGCAGTTGGAAATTGATGAGCAATTTCTCAGTCGAGCTACTGGTCTGCCTGCTGTCGGACAGAGGTGGTCGAAAAATTGTAAAGTGGAGAATTTCCCATGGACATTTCTCTTCCAGTCATGAAGAGTGAGCTCCTGTGACAAGGGTTTGCCTGCAAACATGCTAAAGCAGCGCTGGCACGACTTACTCATGGTAACCAAGCAATTCATTACTTGCGAGGGAAGGTATGGTTTCGTGTTCTTGTATCACCTTCGGCTACTGATGGGTTTCATAGGCTATGAGCTTAATATGCCTTTCTACCTGCATAGGAGTCTGTTTAAAATGTCCAAAAGGTTCAAACGAAACCAGGCCGAGAACAGCCTATTTCATTTTGGGTTAATTAAAATGCTGGTGGTTTGTCATTTAGAGTTACGTCAGGACTGTTGGAATGATTTTCTTAAACGCAATAGTTTTGATGAGTCAAGCCCACCACAGGTTGACAAACCTGTGGTGAGCGAGTGAAAATCAGTACCCCCTATCCCTTACAGTGCCCTGCTACCCAAACCTCTACCCGAGCCACCTATTGATCTACCCAATTCTGTCACCGAGGATGTGGAGAATGTTAAACCCATGGCTAAAAAGCCCAAGACCAAACCCATTGCCAATTCTAAAGGCAAGAAGAATGCTCAATTAATCTCTCGCATGGCGAGAAACAAACCGAAGATTCCTGTCAACCCTGACCCTGTCATGATAAGTGAAGACTCCGACTCAGAGATTGAACGCTACCTAGCAAGCGAATATCCCTATTCCGAAGGTCTGTGTGATAAACCCACGTATGATTTTATGGAGAACTTACCACCTTGTTTGCAAAATGATCCAAGTTACCCAGGCATCAAAATGCCCTGTGAAACCCCTGGTGACTCATCGAAACCCCCTCCTATTCTATATCAACTAGCAGCTCCACCGTGTGATCAGTGTGGCGCATGGTTGGAAAGGTATTACATTGATGTCCCAATGCTGCAATCCAGAATTCATGCTCTAGAGGATCAAGTCACAAGGCTATCTAGTCAACAGGGTAAGATGCCATCCACTGATAAGGAGCAGCGAACAACTGGTTTGGTTTTGTTTAAAAACGTGGAGTCGGCAACGGCATTCGTCAATTCAAGATTGGCATAGCTAGATCAACCTCACTGGTAAGACTTTCACCTATTTATATGACACAATCATTAACTCTATTTACATCATGGATTCGCTCTGTCACACAAGCATGCACTTTTGTATATAATTTTCGTTTTGATAAATCTAATTTTGTTATTGTTTTGAATTTCGATTGGATTTGGTTTTGATTTGATCGATCAGGGATTAGATTCGATTGTTTTAAATTATCTTTAATTCAATGCTTTGTTTCTTATTGAAGTTGTCAATATTTTCTAAACACAGACTATTTCTTGCATTCTAATTTTGAACACAGTCAATATGTCATTTCGATTTGGTTATATATGATATGTTTAGCAATTTAAGATTTTATGTCTCTTAACCAATTCGAATACCATTCTGTTTATGCATAAATGAATTGCGAATAGATATGAGTCATGACTGTTATATCCAACCTATCGATTCACATTGATTGACCGTGTTATCAGCTCGGTTTATATTGCAACAAATATATTGTTAAGAAATTGATTATGCCCAGGATTACGATGTGCTCTTATTTTTAGCTCAGTCACATTTTCGATTTGATTATTGCCCAGTTTATGGTTATCACTGCTGTTGATGGTTACAATCATTATGTGATCCTGTCCGATTTGCTATGTAAACGTTCAACGATTGTAATCTATGGTGAAGTTCGTTGCTGTGATGAATGTTTGGCAATAATCGTAACGGCCTTTCTATATCGGCATTTGATTAAAACAATATGAATTTTATGCACAGCTGTAACCAATCGATTTGGATTGTGTTCGATTGTAACTATATCGATTTTGATTTCATCATGATTTACTTGTAATTGCATTTGGATATGAAATAGTGTGGTTATTATTTGACCCGATTCTATGGCAACCAAAAACAGAACATTCTTACCCTGTCCCGATTGCATTCTTTTCGATTTGGTTTGATTTGAATGATACATTTGTTGGAGCCATTAGTAATTTGATTCTAATGTTTGTTGAAAGCAAATTATATTGGATTGTTTTAAAAAGATTTGGTTTGATTTCTATCTGATTCTATACGCTGTTTTAGACTAGCTACAAAATCAGATGATTCTGTAGCTGAGTCTGTAGAATCAATTTTTTATTGTTTTGTTACTGAAATATATTTCTAATTTGATATTTGTGTTCTATTCCAGGTAAATTCGAAATTGCTATTGAATTTGTGAGCAGTTAGGGGATGTTTCCAAGATTTCACTTGCATTTCATTTCCTAGTTTAGGAGATTTTGGGATTTTTCCCTGATTTTGTAAAACCTTTTGATATTATCCACAGGGATGTTTTACCCTGTGGAGAAACTTATATATACTTATTATTTTTGTAATAATGTTCATCCTCATTCGTGGGAGAACAAGGATATGGATTTCTAATACAGACTGGAGCAGAATTGATGTTTTGTCATAGCTTTAGCTTTTCAATATATCAACATTTTGTTTCATGTTTTGTATATCACTTTGTTTATGGTTTATGACTACTTTAGCTATCTAAATCATGTGCAAATGATATAATTTTGATCACTGTTATCCATATCTTGTCTCTTCCAAATAGATAAAAGACATAACAATTGTTAATTCAGTTTGTGAATGACAGGTTTATCTTCTTCATTGATTGAATTATAAAATATAAGTTTCTTGCATAACAGGTTTCCCTTATTGCAGAGATTTATTAATCATAAGATTGTTATAATATTTTATGTCTTGTTTGTCCTATAAACCAACTCGAAGAGTAGCACAGCAGATCGTTTACGAGAAGCTTTGGAATCAACCGGTGCGAATTTCTTCCTCCGACCAGCTTAAACGTTATCACACACAGGATAAACTAGGAGCGCTTACAGGTCAGTTAGTCTTTTCCTTGCTGTTTTCATTTAGTAGTTTAAATTAGATATAATCTTAATTAGATTTATATTAAGTTGTTTAATTTCAGTAATTATATTAGATCATTTAATTTCAGTAGTTTTATTTCTTTTTCATAAAATATAAAAATCAAAAAACATATCTTGCTGTCTTAGGGCAGAAAACACATGAGTTTTGCAGGTTTTAATTAAATCCGTGGGTTGTTTATAGTGTACATTTGTGAATAAGTAATATTGCAGCTGGTAATTAGATAGTTGATTTGAGTTATTATAAAAATAAGTAGATTGTATATAATAGCTAGAATAGTTGTATTTAGTTTTAGTTTATTTAGTAGTTTGTTTTAATTAGATTAGTGTGATAATTAGTTTGTTTGTTTTTTTATTTGTTTAATTTCTTTTATTTAGTTAGTTTGTTTGTTTTAGTTAATTTTAGTTTGTTTTATTAGTTTTTAGTTTAGTTCGTTTAGATTACTTAGCTCAGATCAATTCTCTCTTTGGTTTTCATAGGAAACCTTAGAGCGGCCAACGGAGCCGTTAAACTCGTCAGGGTGGTCCATCCCAAACGGATTGGGTTATTTAGACAACCTCGGACCGGTTCCACTCTCCCAGTTGATGGACGGTCAATTTCACCCGTCAACACGCCTTGAAAAAGAGATAATTTCACATAATAAGCCTCTTCGAGGGGGCAACCTCCTTTTACCCCACATAAATATTCAAGTACAAGATGATTCCAAATGAAAATGTCTCATTGGTATATATAGGAGACTAGGAGGTATAATTACAACTAATGGAATAAAGCTGACATAAATAAAATAGCATTACTAATGTAATATGCCACAATTAAGGGGTAATGAGTCAATATTAGGCCTTAACATCTCAAGTGTCCTTTTTCTTGTCTAGTTCTTCTTGTAGTTTCTTGTTTTTCTTCTTTTCTCTTCTGATAACTTCTATGGTACACATTAATTCTTCTCGATAGTCAACTTTTGCCTCTTCAATTTCTTCTTCGACTTTTTCACATTATTTTTTGACTTCTTCATATTCTTCTTCGGAGTCTTCTTTGTCAGAGTCTTTTACTTCCATGAATAGAAATCTTCCTGTCTCACGGTCACTGACTTCATCTTCATCTGATGATGAGATGTCTTCTTTGGTGTATAATATTTTCTTGAAAACTTTCTTTGTAGTTCTTTTTCCTTTATATGTGTGTTTTCCTTTTGAGTAACCTTCATCATTTATCTTTTTCTTATGAGGACATTTGTTAGCAAAATGACCAATACCATCACAATTAAAACAAATTAAAGGGATCTTACCTCTATACCTATCGTTGGTTCCCTTGTTCAGTATTTTGATGAAGTTGGCCACTTATTCATCATCTTCCGAGACGTCACTGCAATTGTTATATTCTTCTTGTTCCTTTTTCTTTTTCTTTGATCTTTTGGATGCTTTGAAGGCTGCTTCTTTTACATCTGGATTTTCCTGTTCAGTTCTCATTTCATATGTTGTGAATATTCCATGTAGTTCATCCATGCATATTGATTCTAGATATGATCTTTCTTCTAGTGTTGATATCTTAGGGTTTCATTCACTGTTTCATCAACTCGTAAGAAGTAGGCTGTGATATCTTCATCTTCCTTCATTTTTAGTTGTTCGAACTGACCTATGTAAGTCTGAAGCTTTGTTTCTTTGACTTTTGTATCTCCTTCATAAATATTTCGAAGCTTGTCCCAAATATCTTTAGCGGATTTACAGTGTGCAACTTTGGTGAATATCGTATCACTGACACCATTCAAAAGTGCATTTGTGGCTTTGGAATTATTCTCACCGAGTTTTACTGCTTTATCATTTGTTGGTGGAACTATTGGTGTTGTGTATCCATCTACAATTGATTGCCAAACTTGAAATCCCTGTGCCTATATATATGTCTTCATCCTTATGCTTCAAAAAGCATAATTTTGTCCATCAAACTGTGGTATTCCATTTTTATATGAGTTGGTACTCTCCATGATCTACCTTTCAGTGGTTAAATTGATTTCTAAAGGAACCTGCTCTGATACCAATTGTTGGATTACTGAGAGGGGGGGTAAATCAGTAATAGTGCAATTATAATCCTTTTTATCCAAATTGATCCAAGTGTTATATCAATGTAGTATTATTATCCAATAATGAGAAATAAGAAATGAATAATCACAGACATACATAGTACACCATTATTTTACGCGGAAACCCAAATCGGGAGAAAATCATAGAATGATTTTTCTTATATGTCTTGAAGAACTAAATTCATTGGAAGCACCAAATTCCTTTGTTTTCCACTTGCAACTGGAAGGAGGCTCCAACCCCCTAGTTTCTTAGGCTACAACCTCAAGGAAGCTCCAACTCCCCAATTCTCTAGCTACTACCAGAAGGAGGGTACAACCCCCTATATTCTTCAGCTACAACTGGAAGGTGGATACAAACACATGTCCTTGCCCCGTCCTGCCACCCTAAAGTAGAAGTAGAATGATGGAACCATTGTCAACCTGTCACTGTGAGATATACTGCTATACAATTGTATCAACCTGTACCACTAATCTATATCCAATCTGTACAACTTCCCTGTAATCAATATGTACCTGAACTGAACATGTATCTACAAAAATACAATAGATACGTGACCTGTAGTGATGCAGTCCACGTATGTACATGACCTATCTGTTATGTAGCCCGTGCATGTACGCGTCCTATCTGTTATGCATCCTGCATATGTACGTTCCCTATCTGTATGTAGCCTGTGTATGCATTATGAAACTAGGGTTTTCTTTCACTTGAAAACTTATGACCCTCTGTAACTTCTTTCACATAGATCTATAACCTGTCACTGAATCCAGACAATAATTGTACCCTCTGCATGCATACTCATACATAACCTCTACTCAAGGCAAGTATGTCTCTCTCTAGTCATGTGCCATATAGGTATGTGTAATCATGAACAATTATAATATCCCTCACATGATCTTATTCATCAACCCCTTTCTAATATTCAACTTCTGAATACATCAATAAATACAAGATCTCAACCATGTACCATAAAAACTCTTATCCATATACCAAGAAATACAAGATGTGCCTCAACAAGAAGTATCAATGATGAATATACCATCACTGTATTTTTGTAGATGTGACTTATACAGAAGATCCCATGTAGCCACTAATCTCTCTAGGGAGAATCCTCAAATATCCATTGTCATTCATCATCCATACATCAAAATCCAACTATTCATAGAAATAAGACATACCTTTCGAAACAATGGATGGATTTGATGTATCTGAGCACTCTAGACCTTTCTGGGAGCTTGATCTCAGAATCTAGAACCTATGCACCTTCATCTTCTCAAGTTTCATGGCTTTATCAACATCTACTCACCCTATACACAGTCAGCCCGTGTACGTACTCATCCTATACATGGACATCTCGCGTATGTGTACGCACCCTACACATAGCCATCCTGCATACATACACACCCTATACACATCCAACCTGCGTACATGTAATCACCCTATACACGGACAACATGCGTATGCCTCAGAAAATAGGGTTTTCTGTGATTCCAAGAATTTTTTTGTCAACCCTTCGTGCTACCTCAGACGTTCGCCACTTCAGATGTATCCACAAGTATTTACAAGAAGCTTTACACAAGAAAAAATAGATATACAATATGTACAAGTGTATTTTTATGAGTGATCTTTGTCTCTTATTTATATCTTCATGTAGCCTTACACTTTCCTTATTTTAGGGCTTCTTCATTTAAAATAATTTCTTTTTGCAAAGCACTTTGACTCTTGGGGGCTTCTATAAGACTCATGAGGTTTATCTAACTTCATATGGTCATAACTCTCTAACCATGAGGAGTTATGTGACGTTCCACATACCATCGGAAATGGAATGACAAGAACTATCCATCTAGGATATTTTCACTCACAAATTCACTATTCTTTATCTCATTATTCCTTAAATAAGCATGAGTTCTGTCACTCCGCAAAGCGTCTTCCTGTGATGGATTTCACCATAAGTGGACCACTTTGGAGTTCATCCATTTCTACTTACTATCAACCATGACAAGACAATAACGAGTCATCTTTACATCAAACAATCTTGGGTCCATTGCCCAACCTTTGTGCTACGGGGATTTCTTCAAGGGTTGACATCAATGATGATCAACCTTAATCAACACATATCTCTTTAGTGTTAATGTATGTCATTGAGATATATTTACATGCAAGAAACTAAGTATGAATGGAAGTAATAAGTAATGATGTTGTGAATGGTGATTGCTAACTAAATTTTTGTGAGAAGTGTAAAATATCCCTCACACTTATTCACCCTCCTCTCATTGTGATTGGTGTGTCCAACAATTGGTATCTGAGAAGGCCTTCACTATAAGCATTAAAAATCTTGGAGTATATCCATGGACACACAAATGGATTATGAAGTTCCAATCTTTGATGAGATAAATTATCTAGCATGGAGCATATAAATGAAATGGTATTTGAAAGCAAAAGGAGCAGGTGTTTGGAAAGAAGCTATTGGTGGATCAGTTCCCTTGAAGAAAAATTCAATTTTTGTAGCTCAAAAGGAAGAAAAGAAGAATGATCCATTAGATCTCAAGACCATTTTCAATGGACTCTCAAGTTTTGTCAAAGAAAGTATGGGACAATGTACTTCCACCAAGGATCTATGGCTGAAGCTAGAGAAGGTATATCAAGACAAAGAAGACAATTCCATCAAGGACAATGAAGGTAAAGACTCTCCAAAATATTATAATTTCAATACTCCTAGTGAAGTTGAATGTTCTCTTACAAATGAAGAAGAAGGTATAGTATAAGTTTGTGTAGATGAAGAAGAATAGTTGTTGAAGTTTAAAGAAAAAGGTTTATCTGAGTTAGGCGATGTTAGCATGGAAATAGGACATTATTCAATTGTTTTTGAGAATCTTGAAAAACGCATTAATGAAGTCCTATAAAAGTATTCAAATCATATCATGGAACTAAAGAAAATGTTCAAATAACAAGAAGAAAGTAAAAAGACTCAATTAGAAGAAAAAGAAGAAGAGATCAAAAGACTAAAGAATGAAATAATCATTCAAGAAGAAGAAAATAAGAAGGTAGATGATGAGCTTAGCAAAAGTATTGAATTTAATGTCAATATGAAGACCCAAATTGAAGAAGATAAAATGATAGAGGAACTGTTGAAGAATCAAGTAAATGAAAAGGAAGAGTCATGCCAAGTTGGAAGCTAAAAAAAATTATATCTGAAAGAAAGTAGAGAAGTCAAACACTCACATCAAGTTCATGAATAGTTCAACAATCTTGGATGAAATCCTAGATATTCAAATATCTCCAAATGGTAAATCAGGTGTTGGATACAACAAGGAAACTTCTAACACTTTTAATAAGCATGAATTAAATCCTTCATTCTCAAAAAGCGAAAGCAAAGTTGCAAGTCAATCACCTACACAAAGCAAGGAAACCTTCAGAAGAACAGAGAAAAGAAGACATCAAGAAGTCATCTTTACACCTCAAAGAAAATTCATAAGAAAGACACCTTCAAGGTGGACACCAAATCAAAGGTATGAAAATGTTTTTCATGGTCACTGCTTCTCATGTAATGAATATGGTCACAAATATTTGGATTGCAGACATTATGCAAGGAGAGACATTGGAAGAAACCATAACATCCTAATATCTTGGGGATGTAATCAAGTGGGACACATTGCTAATTATTGTCACACCATGAGATGTTACAACTGCAGTTGGTTTGGCCACAAATATCAGGATTGTTGGAATTCAAGACATCCAATGAGGAGTGCTTCATATAGAATGGAAAGAAGAGTGCATGTAACTTGGAAGGAAGACAATGTTGAAAGGATGGAAGCTCAGAGTACAAGACACTCTCAAAAGTGGATTAAGAATATTGAACAACCACACATGAATGAAGAAAAAAAAGAATCAAGAAATATTCATGAAGCATGTGCGGGCTCCTGTGGAAAAAGTCACTTACATACGCGAGGTGACCTATAGAAAGGTTGCGTACATATGCGAGCTGTCCTTGGAACATGCCACATACCGGTGGAAAAATACTCAAGAAGAAGAATGTACAAATGAGTTGTGGCATGGTTTGATGGTATAACTCTGTTTTGCAAGGTCTAACATGGTTTGTTGCAGGTTTTCATGATTATATACTTGCTTTGGTACATTATGTATGGGATGATATATTTGAGATGCTTGGTTGATATATTGATGGTTGAGATACATTGTTGTGGAACTTGGTTCATGGTAGAGGCATATCATGAGTGATATGACACTTGTTTGAGGCACATGGCCGGCATGTTGGTAGAGGAATATGGTTGGTACATAGTAGGAACATGTTATTGGAATATGGTTGATACACTCCATTGATGATATCTAATGAAGGAGCATCAATGTCGAACAAAAGAAAGCAAGGACGTGGAAATGAATTGAGACTTCAACATATTGAAAGAGTTGAACTGACAACTAACTAGCTTGGAAGTGGTGCGAAGACTTTTTGGAATTCTCGTTAATTAATTTTGGTTGTGTAAAACCGGGCCACCATTTGAATGGAAGGAACAAATTGTAAATCCTTACAAGATTGTAATGTATTACAGGTGTAGGATAAATGCCATGATTAGTCATTAGGTTTCATTAATTGAGTAGGTAATTGCTTGAACATAATGTAATAGGATTTAGCTAGGAGGATGAAGAGCGAGGAAGATCTAGGTCTCTAGACAAGTTTCAATTGTCTCTGTAGGAGATAGCCACTGTAATTGTGTTTTCTTTGAAATGAATAGAATAGAGGAAATTGACCCAAATATACAATGTTGATATTGTTTATAATTTGACTGTGTTATGTTTTGTGAATGGATGATGTTCATATTGAGTGAATGAATAGTTGAATGAGTTCAATTGGTTCTCTTCTATAAGGTCATGCAAGAAGTACATGTAGAGTGCAAGGAGTCTATGTGAAGAAGTCTTTATCGACTTAAGAGATTATGAGAGATAGCAGGGAAATTCCATATGCAGAGTGTGAAAATTGAGTGCAAGGAGTCTGTGTAGAAACAAACTTGTGTTAAAGTTTGAAATCTCATGAGGTTGAGCATAGAGTATGCCAGGAGGGCGTTAGAAATCCTTTTGAAGAAGACACAGAGTGAAAGTGTGTTCTAAGGGGAGATATTTAAATTTCATTTGCCAGAAGCTCAGGAGGAGGAGTGGTTTTAAGTATCAAGAGGAAATACTTAGAAAATTTCCAAGTTTTGAAGAGTTTAAGTGCTCGAAGGTGGAGCGAATAAAATTGAAGTTCGAAGAAAGAACAAGAACGAAGGATTGAGCGGGAAAAATCCTTCAGAAAATAATTTCAAATATTTGATAAAATCAAGGGTCAAGATCCATTTAGAAAGAGCTGAAATCTTTCAATCCGTTAGATCTCGGAGAAGTAGCGCATCGGTTATTTGCAAGGAGTTATCGAAATTTCGCAAACCCAAGGATTTGGAATAAGCAATGTGAAATTCACGAAACCCCAAAATGAAAAATCCTGGAATCATTGGGACCGTTCATCGAAAGGGGACATGTGGCGACAAATCAAAATTTCACTAATTCATGAATTGAGAAGTTGGGGATAGGAGTTGTGAAAATTCGCAAAACGCGAAATCGTGATTTGATCACAGTCATTGGTTGGTGAGTTATTGTGGACCGTTGATCTGATCTGAATACTTCACAATTTTGGGCATCAGAGGATCGGGAGAATGGAGGTAAATAGCACAGGGAGTTACCGATACGCAAAATCCCGACGCACTCAAAAGGATTGGCCCCAGGTCATAAGTGAAGGGTCATATGGATGGAGGATAAGGGAGGAGATAGCATGTGCTAGGCCCTTGTCGGAATTTCGGGACTCAGGAATTAGAAGGACAGAGAGTCAATTAGCTTATATAGAAGACACACAAAATCATGACGCACCTTTTCGGATAAGCGGGTGGTCACAAAGTGTGGTCACGTGAAGAGGACTTGCGCTTAGCACTTGTGCACGCAAGTGGAATTTTTCAAAGAATTGTGGACTATTTCTTAGAGGTTCTAGCAGGGAATCAAAGACTATTTCAATTCAGTCTTAAGAATATCTTAAGGCTGGGAGGTCGCGTAGTCCTTGGAGAGAAGGGGGGTCTACATCAAGTGGTATCAGAGCCTGAAAAATCTTGAAATTGAACTCAGTGTATTAGGAATAGATGAAGCAATGCCTCCGAGAGTACGCACAGGACCACCTATAGAAAATCATGTTGTAGGAAGAGGAGTGAGAGAACTTCGTGCAAGGTTGGAAGTGATGGAAGCAATAAAAAGGAGAATACATGTCGTTGAAGATTCCAGTGATGCAGAAAATGAAGAAATAGAGGTTGGAGAAGCTACAGTGGAAGATGAGGGTGAAGAGCACTTATTGAAAGTTGTTGTGAAGTTGGGAGCTAGAGAAAAGATGGGCATTCCCATGTATGAAGGTAGCTTTGATGTCAAAGAACTATTGGACTAGATAAGGTCCATGGATAAGTATTTCGACTATGAAGAGGTCGATGAAGGAAGGAAGGTGAGACATGTTGTCGCCCGATTAAAGGGACATGCAACATTATGGTGGGATGAACTACAGGCAGAAAGGAGGAGTAAATGAAAACAAAAGATAAAGAATTGGGACAGAATGGTAGACAAACTGAAGGCTAAATTCATACCTAAGGATTATCGGATAGAGTTGTTCAAAAAATTGCAAAACCTGAGACAGAGGGGTATGACAGTGAAAGAGTATACAAAAGAATTTTATAGGTTGAATATTAGGACTGAACAAAGAGAGAAGGATGATGAAAAAGTTGTCAGGTATATAAATTGTTTGAGGTATGAAATTTAGGATGAAATCAGCATTATGACTGTGAGGAAAGTGTAAGATGCTTATCATATTGCATTGAAGGAAGAAGAAAAGTTGGCTAGAAACCAGAGTCAACGGAATAGAAGTAGAGGCTTGAATAGAGGTAAGGGAGTTGTCTATGAGAAGGTACCAAAAACTAAGGATGATAATGATAATTCATATGTCCATTTTGAAAGAGGAGGAAGTTCCCAAAGAAGACCGTTTGGTGGGAGAAATTATTTTCCTTGAGGAAGAGGAAGAAGTAGAGTAGGCGGAGTTAAATGTTATGTTTGTGGAAAGACAAGACATATGTCTTGGGAATGTCGCAAGAGGAAGAAAGAAGGAGAAGGAGAAGCACACATTCGGAAGCCCGGAAGAATGTGGAAGCAGAGGCAGCAGAAGGAGGACAAAATCTTATGATGAGAAAATTTCTTCTAAATCTAGATAAAGAAACAGAAGACTCAGTTCAACGAACAAGGTTATTCAGGATGCCTTGTAAGACAAAGGACAAAGTTTGTAAAATGACTATAGATAGTGGGAGTACTTATAATTTAGTATCAATAGAAATGGTGGAGAATTCAAAGTTGGAGACAACTGCACACCCAATTCCATACAAAGTATTGTGGTTGTAGAAAAGACATCAAGTAATGGTAAGTCAACAATGCAAAGTTGAATTTAAAATAGGAGGTTATAAATATGAGATTCTGTGTGATGTAATTCCCATGGATGTTTGTCATATTTTTTGGGGGAGACCATGGAAATTTGATAGGAATGTCATTCACAATGGGAGGAAAAATACTTATACCCTGGAAAAGAATGGTAGAACCCACATGTTACTGCCAATAGAAGAGAAGAAAGAAAAGGAATAATCCAACACAAGAATACTTCTCATGAGTGGGAAGGAACTTTTGAAGGAGATCAAGAAATATCAAGAAATGCAATTTGTTGTAGTAAGGAAGCCAAGAGTTATCCTTAACAATACTTTTGCAGATGATTTACCTGAAGAAATCCAAGAATTGCTGGAGAATTTTGCTGACATAGTAGTGGATGAGTTGCCTCACTCATTACCACCTATTAGGAGTATTAGCCACCATATTGGCTTTATTCCAGGAGCCAATTTTCTGAATAAAGTAGTGTATCGATTGACACCTCGAGAAATTAAAGAAGTTAAGAATCAAGTTCAGCATTTGTTGGATAAAGGTTTAGTCAGGAAAATTCTAAGCCTATGTGTAGTGCCACTTGTATTGAGTCCAAAGAAGGATGGGGGATGGAGAATGTGTATAGATTCTAGAGCTATCAACAAGATCACCATCAGGTATAGATTTCCTTTACCCAGGATGGATGATTTGATGGATTGTTTGAGTGGAGAAAGTCATTTTTCAAAAATAGACTTGAAGAGTGGATATCATCAGATAAGAATGAGAGAGGGAGATGAATGAAAAACAACATTCAAGACAAATGAAGGTTTGTATGAATGACTAGTCATGCCATTTGCATTGACAAATGCTCCAAGTACATTTATGAGGTTGATGAATGAAGTACTGAAGGACTTCATAGGTAAATTTGTCATTGTATATATGGATGATATATTAGTTTTCAACAAAACAGAGGAAGAACATTTAAAGCACTTGACATTAGTGATGAGGAGATTCCAGCAAGAAAAGTTTCTAATAAACTTAAAGAAAAGTTCCTTTATGAACACATAACTCATATATTTGGGTTTTGTGATCTCTTAAAATGAATTGAAGATGGATCCAAAGAAGGTGAGAGTAATCAGAGAATAGTCGTCACCCAGAAGCATATTTGAGGTGAGAAGTTTCCATGGTTTAGCAAGTTTTTATAGGAAGTTTATCAAAAAAATTAGCGGTATATGTGCACCCATGATGGAAACCGTGAAGAAGAAACATAAGTCTTTTAAATGGACAAAGCAGGCTGAGAAAATATTCAGAGTGTTGAAAAAGAAGATAACAAAACAACCAGTTATCGTTTTACTAGATTTTGGAAAGACATTTTAGGTGATGTGTGATGCAAGTGGAATAACCATTGGAGCAGTTTTGAGTCAAGATAATAGTCCATTTGTTTATTTCAGTGAGAAGTTGATTGATTCTAAGGAGAAATATTCTACATATGACAAGGAATTTTATGCAGTTATTCAAGCTTTGAAAAAATGGCGACAATATTTAATTCCAAAGGATTTTTTCTTGTATAGTGATAATCAAGCTTTGCAATTTATTACTAGGCAAGAGAAGTTGAATTCATGCATAATTTTACTTTTGTCATTAAACATATTTATGGAAGTGCTAACAAATTTGCAGATTCTTTGAGCAGGATAAGTTTGGTTATATAGGAATTTCAAGTGAAGACCTTAGGGTTTGAGCACCTTAAGGAAATGTATCAGGAAGATTCAAATTTTAAGGAGGCTTATGAAGCATATGAAAAACCTTTGTTGCGGGATAACAACTCATGGTCATAATATTTGATCCAGGATGGATTTTGTTTTAAAGGAATCCAATTGTGCATACCAAGATGTTCAATGAGAGATAATTTGTTGAAAGAAAAACATAGTGGAGGTCTAGTCGGACATTTTGGTCATGACAAAACATTTGTGCAACTAAGTAGTTTGTATTATTGTCCGGGTATGAGGGAAGATGTGAAGAAATTTGTAGACCGATGTAATATTTGTCAACATTCAAAAGGGAAGAGACAAAACATTGGTTTGTATCAGCCATTGCCTATTCTAGAATGGCCTTGGGAGGCAATTAGTATGGATTTTGTATGGGGATTACCTAGAACCCAGAAGGGAAGTGATTCCATATTTGTTGTGGTTGATAGATTTTCCAATACAGCACAATTCATACCATGCCATAAAACAAATGACGCTACACAGATAGCCAATTTGTTTTTTCAGAGAAATTGTGAGATTACATGGATTGCCCAGAAGCATAGTTTCAGACAGGGACACTAAGTTTGTGGGAAACTTTTGGAGGACTCTATGGAAGAGGTTGGGAACTAACTTATCTTTTAGTTCTACATATCATCCTCAGACAAAAGGATAGACCGAAGTGGTGAATAGGAGTCTGGGAAATTTGTTAAGGATTTTAGTCACTGAACAAGGTCGTCAGTGGGATCAGATTCTGGCACAGAAAAAATTTGCATTTAACAATTCAGTTAATAGAAGCACTGGAAAAATCCCATTCGAGATAGTATATGAAAGACAGCTGAGAGGGGTTACATAAATGAGAGAATTGAAACAATATGAGTTTAGGAGTGTTGGAGCGGAGGATTTTTCTACATAGATGCAAAGACTTCATGATCAAGTTAGGAGGCAGATACAGGATAGTAATCAAAAGTATAAGGATAGAGTTGATCAGAAAAGAAGGGAAGTTCAATTTGAAGTGGGAGATGAAGTTTTATCTCATTTGAAGAAGGAGATGTTTCCAAGAAGAACATATAATAAGTTAAAGATGAAGAATATAGGACCATGCAATATTCTTAGAAAATTTGCAACAAATTCTTATGAGATTGAGTTGCCAGATAATGTTCAGATATCACCGATACTAAGCATTGCAGATTTGTATCCTTATAACAGAGATGACATGGGAGAATTGGATGATCAGGAAAATATTTAGTGGGAAGAACAGATGCCTACTGTAGAAAAACCTCCTATGGAGAAAATTTTAGAACATGGATTTGGAAAGAAAACCAGAAGAAAGATGTATCCTGAATATTTGGTAAAGTGGAAATATCACCCAGTGGAAGATTCAAGTTGGGTAATTGAACCTAATATTTTGAAACATGGAAAAATAGTGTGAGAGATCATGGATAGGAGTCCATGAATATTTGGCCAGAGGAGTATGATGCAGGAGCATCGTTGTCAAACAAAAGAAAGAAAGGACATGGAAGTGAATTGGCACTTCAACATATTGAAAGAGTTAAACCAACAATTAACTAGCTTGAAAGAGGTGCGAAGACTTTTTGGAATTATCATTGATTAATTATGGTTCTGTAAAATTGGGCCACCGTTTGAAAGGATAGAACAAATTGTAAATCCTTACACACATCTAATGTATTACAAGTGTACGATAAATGCCCTGATTAGTCATTAGGTTCCATTAATTGAGTAGGTAACCGCTTGAATAGAATGTAATAGGATTTAGCTAGGAGGATGAAGAGAAAGGAAGCTTTGGGTATCTAGACAAGTTTCAGTTGTGTCTATAGGAGATAGCCACTATAATTATGTTTTCTTTGAAATGAATGGAATAGAGGAAACTGACCCAAATATACAGTGTTGATATTGTTTATAATTTGACTGTGTTATGTTTTGTGAATGGATGATGTTCACAGTGAGTGAATGAATAGTTGAATGAGTTCAATTTTTTCTCTTCTGTAAGGTTATGAAAGAAGTACAAGTAGAGCACAAGGAGTGCATGTGAAGAACTCTTTATCGTCTTAAGAGCTCAGAAGAGATAGCGGGGAAATTCCATATGCAGAGTGTGCATACTGAACACAAGGAGTGTGTGTAGAAACAAACTTGTGTTAAATTTTGAAAGCTCAGGAGGTTGAGTGTAGAGTATGCCAGG
The DNA here is from genome assembly GCA_032191745.1 of Picea mariana. NCBI lineage: Eukaryota > Viridiplantae > Streptophyta > Pinopsida > Pinales > Pinaceae > Picea > Picea mariana. Next base: position 18,258 of record JASDQU011102815.1, read on the forward strand.
AGGGAGTCAAAAAGCCTTTTGAAGAAGACACAAAGTGAAAGTGTGTGCTAAGGGGAGAGATTTAAATTTCATTTGCCAAAAGCTCAGGGGGAGTAGTAGTTTTAAGTCTCGAGAGGAAATACTTATAAAATTTCTAAGTTTTGAAGAGTTTAAGTGCTCGAAGGTGGAGCGTAGAAAATTGAAGTTCAAAGAAATAAAAAGTACAAAGGATTGAGTGGGATAAATCCTTCAAAAAAGAATTTTGAAGATTGGATAAAATCGAGGGTCAAGATCCATTCAAAAAGAGCCAAAATATTTCAAGTTGTTAGATCTCGGAGAAGTAGCGCACCGGTTAGTCACAAGGAGTTATCAGAATTTCACAAACCCAAAGGATTTGGAAGAAGCAAGGTGAAATTTGTGAAACCTTGAAACGTGAAATCTTGAAATCATCATGACCATTCATCAAAAGGGGACACATGGCGACATATCATAATTTGACTAATTCGTGAATTAAGAAGTTGGGGGTACGAGTTGCGAAAATTCACAAAACATGAAATCGCAACTTGATCACAGCTATTGAATGGAAATTTATTATGGACTGTTGATCTGATCCGAATGCTTTGCAATTTTGGGCATCAGAGGATCGTGAGAACAAAGGTGAATCACATCGGGAGTTCCCGATACACGAAATCGTGATGCGCTCAGAAGGATTGGCCCTAGGTCATAAGTGAAGGGTCATATGGATGGAGGATAAGGGAGGAACTAGCATGTGCTAGACCCTTGTCATAAATTTGAGACTCGGGAATTCAAAGGACGGAGAGTCGATTAGCTCATATAGCCAACACGCGAAGAGGACTTGTGCTTAGCGCTTGTGCACGTGAGTGGAATTTTGCAAAGACCCGTGGACTATTTCTTAGAGGTTCTAGTAGGGAATCGAAGACTATTTCAATTCAGTCTTGAGAAGATCCTAAGGTTGGGAGGTCGCGCAGCTCTTGGAGAGAAAGGGGGTCTGCACCAATATCTTATGGTATATTCTATGGTATTTATGTACATGGTTGACGTACATGGGTGTTGTGCATGTTTGGCACATAGTATGGAACATGACGCACATGGTTGATATTTTTTTCATGATTCTCTATTCATTGTTGACATATCTTTTTATTTATGATGTATGGTATGGCACAAGTTTTATGCATGGACAGGTCTAAGGATCGTCAACAGAATAAAAGATCATTCTTGAGCAGTTGATCTATGTTTTGGTTGAGCAATAGCATTTGCAGCAGAAACATATTGCAATGGTAGCATATTGTTCTTTTTGCAGAGAAGATAGGGGGGACATACCCACAGGGGGATTTATTCTTCTTCCCATGATTGATTGCAGCAACATGATTCCAGGAGGAGAGATGATTGGCAGCCATTCCATCGGCATTTCATCAAAGTGATATATCATGTCTAAAGGGGGAGATATTGTTCATATGATAGAGCAACAAACAGGGGGAGCAACCCCAAGGCATCTAGACAATGGATAAAGTTCTCAAAGTGGTCCCCTTCTGGTAAAATCCATCACAGGAAGATGCTTTGTGAAGTCCAAATGATTAGGTGGTTTATTATCCCAATAGTGTGGTTAGGGAACCCAATTTTGATTGAGAAATAATGTAATGAATTTTCAGGAGAAACTATTATAGATGGATATTATATGTCATGTTGTTTCTGGTGATATGTGGAACATCACATAAGTCCTCACGGTTAGAGAGTTATGGATAGGATGTATCTCCATTTGAATTTGGATAACCCTCATGAGTTATCTAGAAGCCCCTATGTAACATACCAAGCCACCCACAAGTCGGGCTACACCACTTAATATGACTACAACACACCCAGCCACCCGTAGGCAAGGCACGCTACAGTCCGAAGAATCAGTTCTCTGAATGGATCTCAAATTCTAACATCATTCAATATTAAATCAAGAACAAAACAACCACATGCATTAAGACAAGATCCATGCCACAGCATAAAAGAGATAAACAACGTGTCATGCACAACAAATAGCCAGTAGATAGGCACATCAAAAATACATATCTCATAGATAATTAAATACACAACGAAAATAAAGATTACACAGAAAACATAGAGAGAACTTACCTTTACAAGTAAACGTTCACCAATTGGCTATAGACCAAGGACGTTCCTCCCAACCATAGACATTATTGTACATTTACTCTCAACAGCAGGTCACCCCTGATCCAGGGCTATGAATCCACAAGGACGGGTCCTAGGCCAAGTCTAAACGCACAGCAGTTGGCTAAGTATCTCTTAGGTTTCCCAACCTCATAGCAAAACCTGAATTTCTAGCTCTCTTTCCCCTCAGCCTACACCACCCAAAGAAACAGACACCCTTCCCTACCATGCAGTCCCTCAAGCTGTCCCATTTCTCTCCAGGGCTCCAGTGTTACTGGTTAGGAAATCTCCCTACTGGAACTCCAAGGGTTCTCAACTGTGGACAGTTCAATCTGAATTGTCATTAGTCTCATAACTAAGTGGCCTCTCAGCACTCAAACCATCACAGGCCTTTCAGCACTCACAGAAATCCAAGTACACCGGCTCTCTTCTACCCAGCCTGCACAACCCCAAGAGAATGGACCCCCTTCTCTGCCACACAATCCCTCAGGCTATTCATCTCCTTCCAAGGCTCCAGTGCTTCTGGTTAAGAATCTCCTTGTTGGGACTCTCAGGACTTGAAGTTGTGGACAATTATATCTGAACTTCCATCAAGATCACGCATACATGCATCCATTCCCTCGTGGAATGATCAATAATTATTACAGCCATTCATAAATGGCTCTCCTCTTCCTTCCATTCGTTTCCATGCTCAGCCCAAGAGCATACAAACGAGAAACAATGAGTGAAGAGGAAAGAAGAACAAGGGACCAAAATGAATCAGGGGAAGAAAACGAAGAAGCAAACCCAAGCATCCCCCAAGGAATGTTTAAATCACATGAAGACAAGAGCCACATGGACTCCTTCCCAAGAATCTCATGTAACCCCTTTTCTCCATAAAATCAATTATGGGTAAAATAATATAATAATAAAAATACTTATCCCCTTAATACCCCTCTCTCATAGAATCATATCCCCCTATATTTTTTGTCCTTGTCAGTCTTGCAACCAGCGATGTATTTTTATTAATATATATGAAGTATTACATTTCCTAGGCACTCTACCACCTTTTCAACTTTACCGTCTCACCAGCCTAAGTCATATTTACATAATACATTATATTTAATTAGAGTTAGAACTAGGATGTTACATCCCTCTCCCCTTATTTTGGCATTGTCCTCAGTGTACAACACCATTCCAGTGTTATTACATTACAAATCTAGGCCCTCTAGCCTTAATCCACACATGTGATCCATCCCAATATTATACATAGACACTCTTGCCTAAAATTAAACATGTATTCATAGGCATTCTGACCCAAAACATGTATAATGATCTTCAGAATTTATATTTCTAGTAGTAGTTCCAACCAACAAGCTCTCCTTCCCTCTCATCCCTGGACAACCCAAAGAAATGAACCCCTTTATCTGCCATGCAGTCCCTTAGGCAATCCATCTTCTCTCCAGGGCTTCAATGCACTCGTCCATGAAGTTTCAAAGTTGTGGATTCCAGAACTCCAGCTCCAACAAGTCCATTGGAATTTCTTCATTTTATGTCCTTGTCATTCAATTTCTCCAACATCACCTTCTTTTCTCTCATAGTCTGGTACTTTTCTAGATCTTCATCATTCATTGTTTTCCTACAACATTTCAAATCAGCGAGCATGTCAATTCACAATTTGTGCATAAATTTTTTATTTTTGCTCATAATCTGAGAGTAAATGTTCATAATCCAATACAATACTTATCTGTGCGGTTAGTGGATCTGCATTCATATGGTTGTTTCGTTAACTTGGCTCGCTTTTTTCATTGACATATCCATTGTGTGCATGGCCCCAATCAAGAGCTATCAAAGTCTACTCTTCCTTTTCAACACTCACCTTCTAGGCCTAGGCTCAGGCATCCCCTTCGCTGCTACACAGTCCCTCGGGAAATCCATCTTGCATGACCAAGGCTTTCTTGCACAAGAATATTTCTAGAGACTTTATCGAGTCTTACATCCGAGGCGACTCTCTAGCATGTGTTACCACAACACAACATATTCTAGGGCGATCATGGCTTACCATAGGGTCTTCATGTCCCAACAATATCATTTTCCATGTTTTCCAAATTGCATATCCAACATCTCATATGTATTATACACATACAGTCATCATGATATATCATTATAACCATTTTCAATCATAAATGTCAAATCTATTTTATACAGGAAAACAAAATTTCCCAAGCATTAGCTTTATTCTCATAAGGTTTGTCTCTGCATCTGTAGATATATGTCTTCCTTATGGGATTACATCTCTACCATATTCAAGACCCTTTCTTATATCAATTTCAACATTACTCAGCCAAACAAATTGTCAATATTTCATGTACAAGATATATATATATATATATATATATATATATATATATATATATATATATATATATATATATATATATATATATATATATATATATATATATATATATATATATATATATATA
>JASDQU011102816.1:0-21188 GCA_032191745.1 Picea mariana
GGATCTTGTTTGTTATCTACTTATTTTTTCAGGAGTTTTGATTTTTTCCTTATGGATCAACGAACTGGAATCTCCTCTATCTTGAATACTTACTACCATTGCTCCAATTCTTATATTAGTGTTTTATTCACACAATCCCACATCAACAATCCTATATAAGGGGTTTTTTAAATTCTTCTCTCCTTTTCTATCACAATCAACCCCTTATCTCACAAAAACCCTTTTCTTAGGCATTTTCTCTTGAAAGAAGAATGTCTATGATGGAAATAATTCAACATAATTAGGAATTGGGATGGTATATCCACCAATACCATCCTATCCAACCTCTCCTTCTAGTGATTTCCTCTTCATTGAAGACTTGGGATTTTTCATTATAGAGAGGTTATCACATAAGTAGAGAGGCATATAGAGCTCCAAGGGTTAGCTTAATTGGTCTTGATACCAAACATGCATACTCTCTCTTAAAGTCAGGGAGGTCACAAGTTCGAATCTCATGCTCCTTGGTGTTACATTTTACCCCGCTTGCCATCCATGAATCATGGAGAAGTATTCGGTGATTTTTTCATGAATCTTTTTTCGAAAAGAAAAAAAAAGTAAAAAGACATGTAACCATATTAAAGTCACAATTTTCTTACATCCAAAATTTTAATGAAAAAATTATATACAAGTGCCCATACTTTTTATAGTACTTATATCTATAAGATACATTATGATGCAAGAGCATCGCTCCATGTCAGCAGCCAGCCAGCAGCCACGCCAGCGGATTCAAATCGCGTGTAAAAAGAGAGGCACAATCCTCATTCAAATTGGAAATGAATGTAATTAAATGCTTAGGCTGGGGAGCCATGGAAGCTGTGCCTTTGTGCAGGCTATAGATAAGATCAGCTTTAATGCTAGATTGACTGAGATCTAGATCCAGGTACTGGACTAGACAACCATTGAATATAATTTATTAGAGTAGGTGAACTTGGAGGGAAGCACTCGATGAGCCCCTCAGGTAAAAGAGATTTGATATCTCATTTTGAGTAAGTAAGGATAGATGAGGTTGTAGGAGATCCAGAGAGAGCTCCGGAACACCATTGTAAAATTCGGGCATTTGCCATTGTTAATATATTAGAGTAGTTTTTCCTTCATTTTCTGTTGTTGAATGGATGTCTATAGGTGTTCCATATATATGCTGTGAATGTATGTTTGTTAAGCATTTGTAGGGAGTTTGTGTGATTTTAGGCTTGAGAGGTCTTTGAGGTTTCATGCCAGGAGGGTATGACAGAGGACTGCGGTCTCTGAATACCAGTGCACAGAGGTTGCATTTTTGAACGTTGCGGGTTTAGACAAAGACGTGCTGAGGCACAGGAGATGAAGTCAACAACTCAGAGGAAGAAGACCTCAAGGTTGCTGAATACTTTGGAGGTAAGGCTGTGTATGAGAAACACAGTTGCAGATAGAGTCGTGGAGGATTCTGTAGAGCTCTGCCAGGTGGGCATTGAGCGTAAGCACGAGGTGCTAGAGAAAGAACTCTACTGAGAGTTTGAAGGAAGACCAGAATCATTGAGGATTCTGAGAAGCTCTACCAAGTGGGCATTGAGCGTGTGTACAGGAGTGCACAGAGAAGGAACTTTGTTGTGAGTTCGGAGAAGACAGAATCACTGAGGATTCTGAGAGCTCTGCCAGGAGGGCATCGAGCAAGTGCATAAGCACAAGGACCCAGAACTGTTGAACGTTCTGTGGAGAAGAGACTTCGCCAGGAGGGCGTCGAGGAAGTGTGCAGATAAACACAGAAGGAGAAGATAACTCTTTGAGTTCTGCTACTCGAGGAAGAATCCACTGAAGGATCTTCGCTGAGTTACTGAATACCCAGAAGGCTCAACAAGAAGTTGCTTAGGCAGAGGATAAGCTCAGGAGGACAAGCGCTTTCGCGCACAGAGTCGGACTGCAAGAAGTGAAGAAACTGAAGAACCCTTTCGAGAGTTCAGAGTTCCCGAAGTTCAGGAGGAACAGTGCTTTTATGCACAGCAGTGAAGCTCAAGATTCGGGAGTTCGCGGAGAGGAGCAGCAAAGGATGAAACCTTTGAAAAATTGAAATTCTTCCAAGTGCGAGAAGAAAGAGCGCTAAAGCTCGGGAGGAGCAACATTGGCCGTTGGATCAGCCGATAGAATCTGGACCGTTGGTTTTCAAGTCCAAGGAGCAGCTGGAGGAGAGCACACAAGGAGAACAAATCTGAGCCTTCAGATCTAGAGCGAAATACCCGATAGCCGTCAGATCTGCTGAAGTTGCAAGGAAGTTAAGCCCTCACAGACAGGAGGAGAGAAGTCCCGACACGAGGAGTGATCATAGGGATATCGGGAGTATCAAGGACGTGAGGAGAGTCCTTCGGCATCAGAGGTCACGAATTAGCGAGGGCGAGGATCTGGACCGTTAGTGGGAGCGGACGCGTGTCACGAGATTTTCCACATCGGGTACTCGGGCATCAAAGGTTGGAAGAGGAAGCCATTCGACTTCACGAGCAGTAAAGTGGCGAGAGGATCATGAGCGTCCATCTGGGTAAGACAGGTGGCAGAGATCAGGGAGATCTCGCGAACTCGGGAGTTCGCAGAGTGAAAGCCCAAGTATTGGGTGTTCGGAGTCGCGAGGCGCGAGGACGCGAAGCGGAGAAGGAACGAGGGGATCGGGACCGTCCATTGAAGAGGACGTGTGTCAGAGATCTAAGGATCTCGCGAACTCGAAAGTTCGCAGGGTAAAGGCCCAAGTGTTGGGCATCCCAAGTCGCGAAGGCGCGAAGGAGCGAGAAGAAGATAGCCATTGGATTTGGATCGCGGGAGGACCGTCGGATCTACTCGCGGGATCGTGCATCGGGGTCTCGCGAGAAAAGACTCGAGGATTTGGCCACAGAGATCATGATATTGCGATAAGCGATATTTCGACCGTTGGAGGATAGTGTGGGCCATAGCGAAGCCGGAGAGTGGAATACAGGTGGCACGAAGCCCTCGGGATCTCGCCACAAGAAGTCCCGAAGTATTGGCATCAGGATTCTCGATCCTGCGAAGGGCGAAGTCTCGGCGAGATAAGGAACCATGGAAAAGTCAACTCACGGGCGCATCGGCATCTCGGCGCATCAGACATTGGGAGTTGGAAAACTAAGTGTTTGATATAGCGAGTCACAAAGTTGCGATAGAGTAAGTCGTGATAGGAGAAGGGCGAGGTCAGCATTGATTCATATCGACGTTCAGGGACTCGTAAGATTCACACCCGACCACTGACCTTTGAACTCGCGAAGCTACGAGTTTCGGTCCTCCGAAAGTAAAGAAGAGAGGATCGCGCCGAGGAGAACTATGGGTGTATATTTCCTGATAGGGAAATAGAAGAACAATTTGAGTTCTTCGGGTCGTGGTGAAAACAGATCCTGTGAGCGGGTGAGTGGAGAATTGAGGAGAGGATAGACTCACCTGCGTCAAGTGGTATCAGAGCGAGTTCTTGTCTGTATATTTCAAGCAAGAGGAGAAAGAGGAGCAGGAGGAAGAGTTGTTGAGGACTTTGTGAGGACTTGCTTGCAGATAGGAAGCAATCCATAGACAGTCAGCAGGACTGTAGGATGAAGTTGAGCACTCAGGATTGCAGGAGTGACAGCAGCAGATCTGTCAGGGAGGCAGATAGACATAGCAAGATGGCTATTGAAGGCCATAGGAAGAAGAGAAAGATAGAAAAGCTTACCGAATGGGATGAAGAAGAGACTAGAAGGCTCTATGAATTAAAAGCAGACATAGAGAAGCTGGAACTGTGGATGCGGAAGGATAGAAGGAGGAGATGGATGTGTGAATTGCCCATGAAGGAGGAAAAAGCAAGTTGTCCAGTCAAGTAGTTGACGGTCATGAGACAACGCAGGCTGTTGAGAAAATGGTTGAGGTATGCTGAAGACCTCAAGGCCACAGAGGAAGAGATGATTGATTACTGTTGGCCAAAGACAGGAAGAAGTCTCGATGATTGGGAGGATGAAGAATTTGAATTGGGATCGGCTGATGATCTCGAAGACTGCCAGGAGGGCAGAAAAGAAGAAATTCCAGTTTTCCAGGAGGGCAACAGATTGAGATGATTTGAGGATCTCACGGACTGTCATGAGGACAGCCAAGGAATTTCGATTTTCCAGTTGGGCAATGATCAGAGATCGCTGAGGGATCTCAAATACTGCTAGGAGGGCATTGAACGGTTTCCAAATGGCCAGTTGGGCAAGGGAACATAGATGAGATCGGTTGAGGATCTCATAGACTGTCATGAGGACAGTAAGGAAAATTTTCATTGCCAGCTGGGCAATGAAAGGAGATCAGATGAGGATCTCGAAGACTACCAGAAAGGCAGTGGAAGCATCGAAGACTGCCAGGAGGGCAGCGGAAGCATCTTGGATTGCCAGGTGGGCAGAGATGAGGATTCGAGGCCATCTGAAGGTCTCATGGGCTCGATGGAGAATTTAATTCAGCAAGGAGTGTTGATGAAGATGGGATCAGTTGATCTCATGGTCTGCCAGGGAAGCAACGGAAGCATCCCATATTGCCAGGTGGGCAGGGATGAGCAGATGAATTTGGATCAGCCAGAGGAGCTGACAGAGCATATGAATTTGGACCAGCCAGAGGAGATGACAGAGCAGGTGAGACTGTCTGAGGGTCTCATAAATTCAGATATGGAAAGAGATCAGCAGATGCAGCTGACAGAGAAGGAAGATCAAGATGGTATTTTGATGATTGGGGAAATTGGAGTATTCCTACCATGTGCCCAGGAGGAGGCAGAAATTCGTGTTGTAGATGGTGCAACAACAGAACAGTCATAGTTGGAGATGACTGTCAAAAGGAAATTGGAGAAGACATTTGGGACTGCCCAAGCGGATGAAGGGAAAGAGAATGAGAATTTCGAGGAATGCCTCAATGACTTCAGCCAAGAAGTTGAGGAAGCTGCAGCACTGAAGCTGACAGCAGAAGCAGAAGTAGAAGTGGAAGAAGAAGATGAGCATTCTAAGGGATGGATCATTAGTTTCATCTAGGGGGCTGGAAGGAAAGAAGCTGTAGCACTGAGGCTAGCAGCAAAAGAAGCCAAGGAGCAGGCAGGTAAAGTTATCACTCCATGGGAGATGGAGCTGGAGATGCTGGAGGATTGGTTGAACAATCCAGGACCAGCAAAAGAACTGGAAAAATTTGAGCTGTCAGAGAAGAGGATGACTGAACAATAAGTCATTCAAAGGGAGACTGCAGAGCTGAAGTCTGCAACAGAGTGGCAACTTGGGGCCACAGATGAAGATGAGGAAATAAGCATGGGAGATCATGGTGACCTGCCCAATTGCAGAAATTTTTTGCAGCTAAGGAGACTACAACAACAGAGCCAGCCACTGGAGCAGTTGGATGAGGTGATAGAGGACATCAGAAGGCTGATGTTGAGATCGACAGAAACTTCCAGCGAGGAGAAGCTGGGCAGAAAGGAAGTAGCAGCAGCAGCAGCAGAATGGAGCAGATGGTAAGCTCTAAAGACTTATTTGGGATCCAGGAGGATTTTCAAATAGCTATAGGAGAAGCTCATGAGCAGGAGCTCATGATTTTTGCAGCTGAGGAGTATGATGCAGGAGCATCGCTCCATGTCAGTAGCCAGCCAGCAGCCACGCCAGCGGATTCAAATCATGCGCAAAAAGAGAGGCGTAGTTCTCATTCAAATTGGAAATGAATGTAATTAAATGCTTAGGCTGAGGAGCCATGGAAGCCATGCCTTTGTGCAGGCTGTAGATAAGATCGGCTTTAATGCTAGATCGGCTGAGATCTAGATCTAGGTACTAGAATAGACATCCATTGAATGTAATTTATTAGAGTAGGTGAACCTGGAGGGAAGCGCTCGATGAGCCCCTCAGGTAAAAGAGATTTGATATCTCATTTTGAGTAAGTAAGGATAGATGAGGTTGTAGGAGAGCCAGAGAGAGCTCCGGAACACCATTGTAAATTCAGGCATTTTCCATTGTTAATATATCAGAGCAATTTTTCCTGCATTTTCTGTTGTCGAATGGATGTCTGTAGGTGTTCCATATATATGTTGTGAATGTATGTTTGTTAAGCATTTGCAGGGAGTTTGTGTGATTTCAGGCTTGAGAGGTCTTTGAGGTTTCATGCCAGGAGGGTATGACAGAGGACTGCGGTCTCTGAATACCAGTGCACAGAGGTTGCATTTCTGAACGCTGCGAGTTCAGACAAAGATGTGCTGAGGCACAGGATCTGAAGTCAACAACTCAGAGGAAGAAGACCTCAAGGTTGTTGAATACCTTGGAGGTAAGGCTGTGTATGAGAAACATAGTTGCACACAGAGTCGTGGAGGATTCTATAGAGCTCTGCAAGGTGTGCATTGAGCGTAAGCACGAGGTGCTAGAGGAAGAACTCTGCTGAAAGTTTGAAGGAAGAGCAGAATCATTGAGGATTCTGAGAAGCTCTGCCAAGTGGGCATTGAGCGTGTGTACAGGAGTGCACAGAGAAGGAACTCTGTTGTGAGTTCGGAGAAGACAGAATCACTGAGGATTCTGAGATCTCTGCCAGGAGGGCATCAAGCGAGTGCATAAGCACAAGGACCCAGAACTGTTGAACGTTCTGTGGAGAAGAGACTCCGCCAGGAAGATGTCGAGGAAGTATGCAGATAAACACAGAAGGAGAAGAGAACTCTTTGAGTTCTGCTACTCGAGGAAGAATCCACTGAAGGATCTTCGCTGGGTTACTGAATACCCATAAGGCTTAACAAGAAGTTGCTTGAGCAGAGGATAAGCTCAGGAGGACGAGCACTTTCGTGCACAGAGTCGGACTGCAAGGAGTGATGAAACCGAAGAACCCTTTGGAGAGTTTAGAGTTCTCAAAGTTCAGGAGGAACAACGCTTTTACGCGCAACAACGAAGCTCAAGATTCGGTAGTTCGCGGAGAGGAGCAGCAAAGGCTGAAACCTTTGAAAAATTGAAATTCTTTCAACTGTGGGAAGAAAGAGCGCCAAAGCTCGGGAGGAGCAACATCGGCCATTGGATCAGCCGATAGAATCTGGACCGTTGGTTTTCAAGTCCAAGGAGTAGCTGGAGGAGAGCGCACAAGGAGAACAAATCTGAGTCGTCAGATCTAGAGCGAAATACCCGATAGCCGTCGGATCTGCTGAAGTTGCGAGGAAGTTAAGCCCTCGCAGACAGGAGGAGAGAAGTCTCGACACGAGGAGTGATCATTGGGATATCGGGAGTATCAAGGACGTGAGGAGAGTCCTTCGGCATCAGAGGTATCGAATTAGCGAGGGCGAGGATCTGGACCGTTAGTGGGAGCGGACGCGTGTCACGAGATTTCCCACATCGGGTACTCGGGCATCAAAGGTTGGAAGAGGAAGCCATTCGAATTCACAAGCAGCGAAGTGGCGAGAGGATCAGGAGCGTCCATCTGGGTAGGACAGGTGGCAGAGATCGGGGAGATCTCGCGAACTCGGGAGTTCGCAGAGTGAAAGCCCAAGTATTGGGTGTTCGGAGTCGCGAGGTGCGAGGACGCGAAGCAGCGAAGGAACGAGGGGATCGGGACCGTCCATTGAAGAGGATGCATGTCAGAGATCTAAGGATCTCGCGAACTCGAAAGTTCGCAGGGTAAAGGCCCAAGTGTTGGGCATCCCAAGTCACGAAGGCGCGAAGGAGCGAGAAGAAGATAGCCATTGGATTTGGATCGCGGGAGGACCGTCAAATCTACTCGCGGGATCGTGCATCCGGGTCTCGCGAGAAAAGACTCGAGGATTTGGCCATGAAGATCGCGATATTGCGATAAGCGATATTTCGACCGTTAGAGGATAGTGTGGGCCATAGCGAAGCCGATGAGTGGAATACAGGTGGCACGAAGCCCTCAGGATCTCGCCGCGAGAAGTCCCGAAGTATTGGTGTCAGGATTCTCGATCCTGCGAAGGGAGAAGTCTCGGAGAGATAAGGAACCGTGGAAAATTCAACTCACGGCGCATCGGCATCTCGGCGCATCGGACATTGGGAGTTGGAAAACTAAGTGTTTGATATAGCGAGTCGCGAAGTCGCGATAGAGTAAGTTGCGATAGGAGAAGGGCGAGGTCAGCATTGATTCATATTGGCATTCGGGGACTCGTAAGATTCACACCCAACCACTGACCTTTGAACTCGCGAAGCTGCTAGTTCCGATCCTCCGAAAGTAAAGAAGAGAGGATCGTGCCGAGGAGAACTGTGGGTGTATATTTCCCGATAGAGAAATAGAAGAACAATTTGAGTTCTTCGGGTCATGGTGAAAACAGATCCTGTGAGCGGGTGACTGGAGAATTGAGGAGAGACTAGACTTGCCTGCATCACATTAACATAGTCTAGAATTTAGTAATAATTGCTAAATCTAACCTCTAAATAAATTCCATATAAGTGTCCCTAATTGAGAACCATCTCAATGTAAATTTATTTCCAATCACATATATCTCATAATTTTTGTTTCAAAATGTTGATCTGGTTCCTACCCATTAAAAAAATCTCTTATACCCAAAATTATATTGGGAGATATGAAAGCTTTATCCACAATGAAATTTGGTAACCTTCTCGAAGATAGGATCAAATCATGGAACCCAATTATATATGGATTCATACCTATAATGCCCCAAAACGAAGGCCCACCTCCATGCCTATCCTAATGGTTCTAGATTAAAACTCTTAATTTCCATAAAACCAATAGAATTATAACGTAGAGACTCCCCCTGTATTTCTTGTTTTCATTATTTCAAGGTACTTTCATTATTCATTATTGTGAAACATTCTAATGAATTTTGCTTTTATATAGGTTTTTATATATTATCACATACCAACATTGGGTCCACCACAATTATTATCCTTTCCTTATGCTTCCTTGCACAAACATCCATTTTCTTATGTTTTTTCATAATAGACTTGTTCTCTTTACTATTGGGATCCTCCATAATGATTGCTGTCACCTCATTTCTTTTCTTTTTTTTCAAAACATCCCTTCTCTACCTCTTCCTCTTAATAGTAGAAAACCCTAATTGTGAATGAATTTCTCTTAAGCATTCTTTAATTAGTTTTGTGGTAAGAGAGAATGATGATATGGTATGGATAATTTATTAATATGTATACAATATGTTAGTTGAGTAAATTAAAATAAATTTGGATCTAAAATGGGTCTTTAAAGAAAATAGTAAAACAATAAAAGCATATGTCACATCATATTAGGTTGGAGGTGTTATCTGGTGAAAATTAATCTATATTATTTTATTAATGATAATTGTATATATTGCACACAATAATTGATGGAGTGCCAAAATATTTAGATTTAGATTATAATTTATTTAAAATAGTTCATAATTGATAAAAGAATTTAAATATATTATTTCCTTTTCTATATGCTTAATAAAAAAATTTAAAATTTAAAAATTATAATTATAATTAAATAATATATTATAATAATAGTAAAAAATGTAAAGCTCGGTGGGTTAGCTCAAGTGGATGATTGTTGTGGTTATAATGCAAGATATCTCGAGGTCAAGTACTCGGTCAGTTATATTGTTGAGATAATTGGGCCTAACTCGATGTCCACATCAAGGGGTGGCAGGAGCAAGTGGGATTATCTATTCCCCAAGGGGACAAACAATATTAACCTTTTCTTGGAGTCTGGGTGTAGCATCTAACAATCAAGCAGAGGCTTGCACAATGTTCAAAGGGATAACTTTATCTAAGAGCCAGAGAATCGATGATATTTGTATCATAGGAGATTCATGGGTTATCATAAACCAAGTCAAGAAACGATCTCCCCCTCAGAATATGAAGCTCAAAAACAACAATGCAAGAGCTCTTAAAGAAGTTGAAGCTTTAAAGTCTCTTTAGTGTTATCATGTACTCCATATCAACAATGTTAGGGCCAACTCCCACACCAATCTGGTCATTCGAGACTCTCCGAGCACACTTAGAATTAACGCCCAAGTCATTCAACACTTTATCCCTTTATCATGGTCATGCTAAGGAACATAGATCATTTTTTGTATTAACACTAGGGCCCAACAACCAACTCAACCCCTAATCATAATCGCCAGCCAACTCAACCAGCCTCTAGCTCAAGCATAAGGGTGGGAACGACGCATGGTAAGACAGATTCAAGCACGTTGCATTGAAGGAAATTGGAAAGTGGTCATTCTGGTCAGTACATCTATGTATCATCGACCCCTGAAGTAATTGCACACATGTGTTCCTCTTCCACCCCCCTCTCTTGGTCATGTTTGTAGGTGAATTCAACTATCTCACATATGGCTTTGTACATCACCGTACCCATTTGGCGTCCGCGCATTCTAGAATTACAACATCCATTTCTCAAAATGATGGTCATGACTGGCATGGATCCTGTCACATGCATGAAATCAAGGCTCGTAGGGGAGTTTGGATGTTGTAGTTCCATCATCTTCAAAGGTGGCGACCCTTCACACGAAGCCATGGAGATTTAATAGCATGTTGAGTTTTTACTTACACAACTAGTAGTTATGGTTATTCTTTATTATTATAATAATTTAGCACATTCGTTTCATAAATAAGATCATTGAAAGAGAGGTAATCACAAAAATAATAGATACACACAGATTATCCTAGGAAACCCTCATGGGGGAGAAAACCCAGCAAAAACCTCCTCAATATAGATAGACTAAAGTTCGAACATAAGATCCTCCTCTACTCCTTCACTAGGAAGAGTATCACACCACTTAACCAAGAAATACCAAGAGATAGACCAAAACCCTCCTTGACGTCACCCCCAGTTGCAGTAGCAGTTCCTCCAAAAGTTGTGCACTTCTTCATAGTTCTATATCTAGTGTGGTGAGTATGTCCAAATGAGGCGTTGGCCTCTCTTATAAATAGTGGTCAGGTCAGCCTATAATTAGGTATGGGTCGACCTGTCACTTTACCCTCTTAATTTACATTTAGTTGTCAAGGCACAATAGGGTCGAATTTTACTAAGGCACAATAGGGCCTAATTAAATATAATATAATATTATTCAACTCTCTCTTAGGTAGAATATTCTTTGAAGTTACAATATTTCAACACTCCCCCTTAACAAGGGTATTCTACAAACAATATCAATAACAATTGACTGGACTCAATACAACATCAAGAGGAGGAGACATCGTCATCAGGATCGGGAACATTGTCGATCATATATATAGGTCATTTGAAGTTTTTCTCATCATCAACATCAGTAGAAACTGAACATCATCATTATCTACAGCACATAGCTAGAGTAACATCATCATCATCAACATCATCAACAACATGAAGCTAGAACATCAACGTCATCAACAACATGAAGTTGGAACATCAACATCAACAACATGAAGCTGGAACAACAACATCAATAGCATGAAGTTGGAACAACAACATCAATGACACGAAGCTAGAACAACAACATTAATGGCAACAGAATGAGGCAGGTGCATCAACAACAACATCTGTGGTACTCTGACAGACCGTCCTTACCGAACCTTCGGGATCTACCCAGGAATCATAATATTCCCTAGGATATAAAATCCTAACAAGCTACCACATGGTACTCTGACAGACCGTTCTTACCTGCATACCTTCAGGATTTGCCCAGAAATCATAAGATTCCCTAGGATATAAAATCATAACTGAGCTACCACTATTGACCACAGTTGGCATATACATGCACATGTACTCTGATAGACCGTCCTTACTAGACCTTCGGGATCTGCCCAGGGATTATCAGTCCCCTAGGATATAAAATCCTAACATGTTGTTGGTTAGGATACCATAGTATCATCTGCATCACTCACCCTTTCAAGGGAGGTCTTTTCAGACTACACCAATATTTTCTTGGAAGTACTAAAACTTCACACGAGACAGAGGCTTAGTCAACACATATGCTACCTACTCATCTATGCCAACATACTAGAGCTTCATAGCTCCCTTCTGTACAAATGTAGTGGTACCATATCTCAATGTGCTTCATCTTATCGTGGAACATTGGGTTATTTGTCATCTTTATGCAACTATGGTTATCACAAAAGATCATGGTAGCATCCATCTCTAGGTCAAATAGACATGTCAACAACTTTCGAAGCTATATGGCTTCACAACTGGTGGAGCATACTACAATGTACTCCGCTTCTACCGTACTAAGAGAAATGTTGGATTGCTTCTTGCTTTGCCATGAATTCATGGCTGACCCCAAACTAAAACAACATCCTGAAGTCATTTTTCTGTCTGAAGAACTTCCAGCCCAATCTGAATTAGTATAGCCATACAATCTAAAGTCACAATCTCCAGTATAATAGAGGCCATAGTCCAACGCACCCTTAAGGTATCTCATCACATTCTTTGCAACTATAAGGTGAACACATCTGGGCCCCACCAGATACAGACTCAAGGTGTTCATAGCAAAGCATATATCAAGTCTGGTATTCGTCGGATATATGAATGAACCAAGCATTTGTTTGTATAGAGTAACATCAACTATTTCTGACGAAGTATCATCCAATAACTTTAGATTCGTCTCCATAGGCGTGGACATGGCTCTACAGTCCATCATGTCAAATCTCTTTAGAATTTCCACAGCATACTTTCCTTGACTAAGGAAAATCTCTTCTTGGCTCTACCATACTTCAAGACCTAAGAAATAGTGCATCGGGCCTAGGTCCTCATTTCAAATTCAGTGGCAAGTTTCTTCTTAAAATCTATGATGAGATTTTGTTCATCTTTCAAGAATAATCCATCCACATATAGCAGAAATATAACTGGTCCATCATTCTCAATCTTGAAGTAAAGGTTGGGATCATCTTTACTCTTGGTAAATCCCAAGCTCATCAGAAAACTATCAATCATGTCATACCAATCTCTTGGAGCTTGCTTCAACTTGCAAACATGAGTCTTCATGTCCTATACTTCAAACCAAATTTTCACATCACATTGTACCAACCTGGTACACTTTCTCTGTTGCAACTCAATCTGCATAATCATGTGTTGTTTCTATGTGATTTCTGCAAAGCACTATCTGTCTCACTGCCTGAGAGTATGTTCCCTATTCTCTCTACAACTTGTTCCTTCTAGAACTGCGACTCTACACCTGCAACTGTTATTTCTAAAGATGAGAATAACTTATCTATTCTCATTGTAGTTACTAAACTCTTAGAGTAGCTCCTCTACTCCATCATGATGACATATTCATTTTCTCCCTTTGAATCTCATATTGTATCAACTTCTTTTAATGGATCATGGTTGTTCTATATATACATTTTATGATTATCGGAGCAAGTGTCTCATCATAGTCTTCTCCCTATTGCTGGGAGAATCCTCTGGACACAAATTAGGCTTTGTACATTTTTATATTGTTATATGTAACATGATTGATCGGTTAGATCAATCTTGGAAGTCACCAATGACTTCCCTTCTACTCTTAAGGAAAAATCCATATCACAATCCTTCTGACTGGCTTTCTCCTCTATCATTGAAACAAGGGAATATTCTCAGGAGATTTCATGTCTCCTAAAGGTCTTTGAAGCTACGATATAGTCTTCTCAACTCATGGCATCTGTCTTCCAGTCCTGGAAGATGTCTCTTTTTCCCATCTGATCCTTTATGAGATTAGGCTTACTCTGAGTCTTGATTTCTTTTGAGTCTACAAAAACGTCATAGTCTCTGCAGGATATACTTGGTGTTGAATACCAAGTCTTAATATGAAAAGTTGAGTCAGACTTCAAATGAATTCTTCTTCCTGCCAATGTGGCTTCATTGTCCATTGACCAAGTCTATTGTGAGTTCTATTCTAATGTTTGGTCATATTTGGAGCCTTCATCTCCTCATGATCTGTCTCCATATGAGATGTTATGTATCTATCAAAAGTATCTTCTTCTTCTTCTTCTTCTTCTTCTTCAGTATATGGATGTATACGGTCATATATACAACTTGGATAGTTTAATCCATGTCTCATCTAATATATTTCCTCCCATAATCGTCACTATATCTCCCTCGGGGTTATCACCCGTGACCTGCTCGGAACAAGAACAACAAGGGAGAAACAGTAGACAAGAATAATACTCTTTATAATAATAATAGAAATAATAGTGAGAACAATTGTCACAGTAGCTCCTTCAGAGCTATCACTTGTGACCTGCCTAAAACAAGGGTCAAAAGTAAGAAATACAATAATAAGAAATGAGAGAAACACTCTTCTAGTGTTGTGATCAATCATTCCTCCATGGTAACTTGGAAACAAAACAAAAAGTTTCTCCTAAAGGAGATGTTAGTTATATCTCGAAAATTATTACAATAATCATTTATCTCAATAATGCTCACATGCTACCAAGTATAAAACTTTTCAAAGATTGTCATCTCAGCTATAGTGTTTACTTGTAATGAGGAAGTTATCAAACTTGACATGTGCAAATTTGAATCTTATCAACTTAATCAATCAAACCCGGAACCTGGAGTATTGTCCTCAAGAATAAGTGTTGTTGCTTTTCTTCTGAGTCTCCTTCACTCAATATGACAAGTATCTTCTTCAACATGTCCTCTATACTAAGATAATATGTTTTCCTGGCAGAAATTTAAGTTAGAGAATAAACTCTATAATCTCAAATTTAATCAATCCAATACCTTGACTTTAATTTTGACCAATGGTTAGTATGATGGTTATAACTTCAACATACAACCTAGATGTTCATGAGATCAAAATAATGTCGTAACAAATAGATTCATATCAAAATAATTAGACCTGGGGTGCATTTTTCCTTTGAATGTGTTGGATCTGAGATCCTTCTGGACTTATGATTGTTGCTTTAGACAAAAGATCCTTTTGTTAGAAAAACAGGATTGCGGAGCAATAAAATAAAAACAAATGAGGAAATAAAACATAGAAGATACACAATACAATAGAGACATAGATATACGTGGTTCACCTAGTGTGGGCTACATCCACTAGAGAAATTTCCAGGTCCTTCATTTTTATTATCCAGCAAATGAAGGCATACAACCTGCAACACATCCATTGTAACTTCCTCTTCTTTCTCTCATAGTCTCCTCTCTCAAAATACAATATTCGCAATGATACACAGCCGCAATACAATTCCCTCATAAAAGAGGGTTTCCTTCTAGGGAAAAAAAACCTAACATAACTTCTATTGTCAGATCTGTGACCTTATAATGAACGATACAGATTTACTATGAAATTACAATATACATTTACAAGGCAATTTTTCTTTCGGGGGCTTCACCCCCAAATCCCCGCCGAGGGCTCGCTTTCCCACGGACCCCCCAGCCAAGGGGATGAGCCCCCCGAACCCCACAGGGGGGGAAATCCCTCCCTGCAACCCCCCTATGTGGAGGGGTGTATACTATTCTTGGGTATATAGTCTTCATGGGGTATAAACATGGCTGGAAAAAAAAATACCTATGAAACATGAAGATAACCAGGCTCCACAACCAACACCTTTCTCCTGCAAGTACCCTTTAAAATAATGATATGGTTTAAAAATATGTACGTACATACATATGAAAACATAGGCAAGTACTGGCACCATCCTTCATCAACGGAAAGCAATAATGAACCTTTAAAACTTCAAAGGTGCTGCAATTTGTAATATAAAGGTAGTTGGAGATTTGCTAGGGTAAGGCGCACTAGGACAATAAAAATCAGTCTCAACACTTCACAAAAAATTTCACTGCAACTAATGCTGCAACTGGTGTTGGAACTGCAATTGGTGTTGCAACTGGCTTGAAGGAACTAGCACAAAGGAACTGGAACTATAACTGGAATTGATACTGCAACTGATACTGCAACTGCAACTTAGGGTTTTATGAGGAAACCCTAATTTATCAAACTTCAAATTTTGAAATTCTGATCCAGGGACTAGATGTGCCCTCCTAGGGCGAGTTACTAGGTGTGGTTACTTTCTCCAATGTCCTCCTCAAACAAGGAAAATGTCACACTTAGGGTTTATGCAGAAACCACAATTCTGCAGCAATTGCAATACTAAAAAACTGGATTTTGGAGAGGGTGCGTTGAGGCTAGTCACTTCTTATAAACTGTGAGTTGGTCTCTTTTAGGCTTGCTCTAATACCATGTTGAAGTTTTACTTATACAACTAGCAGTTACAGTTCTTATTTATTAATATAATCATTTATCACATTAGCTACATAAATAATATCATTGAAAGAGAGACAATCATAGAAACAATAGAGACACGCATATTATCCTAGGAAACCCTCACGGGGGAGAAAACCCAGCAAAAACTTCCTCAATATAGATAGACCAAAGACCGAACAAAATATCCTTCTCTACTCCTTCACTAGGAAGAGTAGTGCACCACTTAACCAAGAAATACCAATAGATAGACCAAAACCATCCTTAACGTCACCCCTAGTTGCAGTAGTAGCTCCTCCAAAACTTGTACACTTCTTCATAGTTGTAGAGCTAGTGTGGTGAGTGTGTCCAAATGAGGCGTTGGCCTCTCTTATAAATAGTGTTCTGGCCAACCTATAATTAGGTCTGAGCCGACCTATCACTTTACTCTCTTAATTTACATTTAGTTTTCAAGGCACAATAGGGCCTAAATATAATATTATTCAACTCTCTCTTAGGTACAATATTCTTCGAAGTTACAATATTTCAACACGAAAACCACAAGGGGGGTCAGCAATATGAATTCAGGGGAAAAAAAGTTAGGCTTTGTATCTTTGCACGTAGATTCTAAGTCTCTTGCACCCTTTGAAAATTTTTGGGCATAAATCTCTCCAAAAGCATAGTGGGAGGGAAGACGAATCAAAAATATGGCTAACAAAAGTTTAGGAGTAGCACGATGTTGAAGAGAACTCCAGGAAGAAGAGCACGAGGCCCTGGAAAAATTAGTGAATTCGCTCCAAATTCATCTAAATAATGCATCTACCCAATGGAAAATCATGATGGACATGTTGGTTGAACAAAGGCAGGGGTATCAGCAAGTGCGGGATGAGGTGGACATAATTCATTCTGAAGTAGTGAAGATGTGCTCTAGACTAGTATCTATGGCTCTGTCAGTCTCAATCCCGACCATTTCAGATGCAGCGTCTTCACTGACTCCTCCCACGCAACCTACCTGACTTGAATTCGCCCTCGGAATCTTCCGAAGGGGTGTTGGATGAACCCGACCTAGCAAATGCTTAAGTTGTATGCTATGTTTTAGCATTTTGATACTAGGGACTTTCCCTAGGTTGTATAGAAGATTACTTATTAGTTATGAGTCAGAATTAGGAACTCTAGATAATTATCTCTTAACTAGTACTATGTTACAGCGTGTTTTTCAAGTCACACGGGCATTTTTTGGGCATTGTAAGGACTCTATCTGTGGCTTTACCACAGACCGTTTTGAATTAAAAAAAACTCTCCCAGTTTTATTAAAAAGAAAAAAAAAAATCGATGTCCACATTGGGTTAGGCCTCATAATGAGGGCCAACTGTTTACATGTTTACCATCCATGGATCATGGGGAAGTACTCAGAAGATTTTATACGAGATTTTCCTTGAAAAGAAAGTTGTAGTCTAAACATTCTACGTTTTGGCTCTTTTCCGGGGATATTTTTCCAAAATCTGGTGAGAAATTGTTGGATTTGCATATTTGAGTGGTTAATTATGTATAATCCAAGTGCCCGAGAAGGTTTTAGCACACTAAATCCATTTCTATATTCAGAAATGCAATTTAAAAAACAAAAAAATTGTAATTTCATACATATTTATGTTGTTGAATTCCGACGAAAAAAACCAAAACATGTAACACTTAAACAACATAAAAAAATAAAAAAAAATTAAAATAATAATAATATATACTTTTATAAATATTGTATATAATACTTAAATCATTATTATATATAATATAACAAATTAATTAGAGAGTATATGTTATATATAACAAATAAATTAGATATTATATATTACATATAATGTGGTAATTGATTAATGGTTAGTATATTTTATATAACATAACGAGTTATATTAGATAACATACAACAACCAACTAGATATAATATATATTATGTAATACATTATATTTTATATAATAATTCTATAGTCGTAACTTGTTGAAGTGAGTTGTACTATATAATATAGTATATTATAACCAATCTATATTATATATAATATAGTATATTGTATATTATGATCATGATATTCAATAGTGGTTTTAAACCCCTTTCATGATATTTCTATGTAAAAGTATTATGCAAAACTGAAGTTTGTATTTGGATAGTTATATTTATATTTTCTTAAAAAACAAAAATGGCAATCAAAATATTACATTAATCATTTATCTTGAGATTTGAAAAATTCAATATAATAAATTGAAATAGAAATTGAAGAAAATGAGAGTTTGGTTCATGGTTCATAATTATATTTAGTTGTATGATCATTCTAGATTTCAATAATGATCTGGGTTCCTCATTCCAATCCAACTACAACATTTAAAAGCCCATTTACAAGTATGTTCCTATCCTTATAAATATGAGACAAATATGTACATGAAAAAGATGTGAGTAGATTGAGAACTTCATTATACAATGGATGTAATGTAAAATTATTAAGAGCAATTTTTTTGTGCATCCATTGAATAACCAACATGGAGTCGCCATAAATTTGTAGTTGGGTTATTATAATAGAGTAAATTATATATTGTAACACATTAGTTACAACAAGTTACAACTAATGGTTTTTTTTTTTGTGTGTGTGTGTGTGTGATGGTGGTGAATCGGTAGTAGTTGTGATGGTTAATGTCCACTAAGACTAGATTTGGTCTATTGGAACTTAAGAAAGGCAAGGTATTACTTGGATTTATTTAAAATTTTATTTCTATACTAAAAAAACATCAAGAGAAGTGTTCCAAGATCACCATAGTTTTTGATGAGTTAGAAGGTTAGGAAGGTTAGTAATGTAACAAATATTTTGAAATTGAGATCTAATATGGGTATACGCATGACATTCTAAGAGAAAGTGTTTTTCATCTTCAACCTTTGTAGTGTCAGAAAGAAGAGAAAATATTTCAACCCACGATATTTTGGGAATTTCCCTTTGACTAGTTTCATTGTGGAGCTTGTGAAAATCTGTTCTTATTTTAGCAATATTGATTTTATTTTTTACACTAGTCAAAATAAAGAGATACTTTTGACCTTCTAGATTATGCTTGGGCACCTTTTTATAGTATTTTAATTTCTTTTTACTTTCCAAATCTTTATTGCACCACAAAACATAGTTACCAACTTAATGAGAATTGTGACCTCAAAACGAGAACCTTGGCCCAAAAAACTCATATTTTTTGGTCAAAATCAACTCTCAAATCAAAAAGTGGTGCTACAGGTAACACCCTTTTGGAGGGTGGTTAAAATTATGCCATGTTTCCTTGACAACAAATATCATTCCGAACACCCTCATATGGGCTGACATCTATCCAGCATTGGCAACCTAGCACTCATGCAGACAGGGGAGTTAATACCCCTAGTCACCAAAATCATATCCATCCTGCTCAACATGCCTAACATTCAAGTCACAGTGGTGTTAGTGCGCTGGTGTGGTAGGGGAGATTTAATGGATCTCATTGTGAACCAGTTACGGATCACTGGAGCAGGTACGATGCAATTGGTTGGTGTCACCTCCATCTTCATGGCGCTCCTCTCTGTCACCTCAACAGTTTATATGAAGGTAAGGTTTCACAAGAATTTTCTCATTCTGTGTTTTCATTTGGAACTATGTTCTCTGCCCGAGCCTCCTCGCCTCAAGCACTTTGTTCTCTTTCTAGAGGCTTCCCTCTCCCTGCTGGTGTCCATTCTCTGTCTGTTCCTCACCTGTAACATGCCCAAAATCTTCTTATCCCTATAACATATTGTTTGTTTCCCTCTCCACCTCCCTCTCTATCGTAACTCCATTATGCTGAGAGAGCGAGGCAAGCCCAAATGAGGGTCATCTTACTACAGCTTCATAGGCCGGCACAACTACCCAGACCCCTCGTTACCCTCTAATATGTCAACCAACTATGTTAGCCCCTCCCCCTCCAACAAGAATTGGCTTGGGGATCCCCAGCCTCCTCTTGGCAATCTAGAGTCAACTCCTCACCTCTCTGACCCCATGATCAACTTAGGAGGTTTCCCAATTGAGAAATAAATTCCTCCAAACGGGATGGAAACCACCACAGCAATACCAAATCCCTTCGACAATGTCATCCCCTCTACTCATCCCACAATTGCGCCAGGCAGTTATGTGATTGAGGAAGGAATTCTCCCCATTTGGTTGAAAGACTAGACAACAAGGAATGTCCTCGATACCACAGAGGTAACCCACTGGTTGGTCATGGAAGATACTCCATGGACTAAATTTGATGCAGCAACAACACAACATGAGGCAACGGTTGTGAGCGTTGAGCAGGCTTCATTCAACCCACGTCATTTTTTGGATGACCACCTCCAGATGATCTTCGAGATGCGTCGGGACATGGAGGACCAACTCCACAATCAAAGCACCCTCAGTCGCCGCATGGACCTCCTGTTCAACTCCATGTCCAGTGCACCTACCCAGAAGCGATGTCTGACTTGCAGCCAACTGTTTGTCTTCACTTACAACAATGATGGACGCCCGGTTTCGCTGCACCTTTGGTTTTTCGAGCATTTTGTTCTACAGGAATCAGTGACACTCATTTTTTGTTTTTGTTAAAACTTTGGTTTCTGGCTATAGCCATGTCTATATTTTTTGCAGGCCACCTGTTCTAGTTTCCATGCATGTGACATAATAGGTAGCAGACTCTAAATAACGTATTGACATGAAGACTCTATAAGGTAATACAATCTCTTTTATTTATAAAAAAAAATATCATTCCGAACAAAAACCTTAAAATCAACCCTTGAATCGAAAAGTGATACTACCAGTAGCACCAGTTTTTTTTCGGAGTTAAAATTAGGACAATAAAACCATGGTCTCAACAACTAGTACCATAGTCAATAAAAAAACTCAAAATTGGTTCCTAAATCATTGCTTGAAAATTTATATATTAATTATTTTTTTTAACTTACATTAAAAATAAATAAATTGGAAAAAAAACTATGCAAACAAGCGAAAAAATAAAAACTAGATAAACATAATCCATTTTTTTTAATTCAAGAAATAACAACAAATAAACAAAAACTAATAAACACCCTAAAATT
>JASDQU011102817.1:4158-17652 GCA_032191745.1 Picea mariana
GATCTCGGCATCTTTGCAAAATTTTGCAAACTCTTTTGAGGTGTATTCTCCTCCATTATCTGACCTGAGTATCTTGATCTTTCTTTCAGAAAGATTCTCTATCAAGGCTTTGAATTCCTTGAATTTACTGAACACTTCATCTTTTGATTTCAAAAAGTAAACTCGGGTTTTACAAGAATAGTCATCAATAAAAGATACATAGTATACATACCCACTAATGGAGGTTGACGGCATTGGGACACACACATCTGAGTGGATGATCTCTAAGACACATTCTGCTTTACTGTCTCTCTTCAGGAAAGGGTTCTTGATGTTCTTTCCTTGTGCACATCCATTGCACACGCCTTCATGGTCAACCTTGAATTCTGGTAGACCTGTGACTGCTTTGCTTACATATGGTGATGCTTTGTAGTTGATGTGGGCCAATCTTCTATGCCAAAGTTCACATGGATTCTCAATGGAATGGGTCAAGGTTGCTTCTGAGTGACCCTTTAACAAGCCACCTTCTTCTTTTCCAATAACAATTGCTTATTCCATGGTTTTTCCTTTGGACCACATAATAACTTTTCCATCTATGAAGGCAACTTTGAAGCCTTTATTTTCTAAAGTTGATATAGAGATTAAGTTCTTTGTCAAACCCGGTACATATAGTACATCCTTCATCTTCATTAGGGTCATTGAATCAAGTTTGTAGTTTGATTCTCATAGTCCCTTGATAGGGTATTGATAATCATCTCCAAGTGTAACTTTCTAGGGAAACTTCTTTTATGTAAGGCAAGAGAGAATGTCTCTTTGTCCTGTCATGTGCTTGGAAGCACCACTATCTATGAGCCAAGTGTCCTCACCAAGTGACACTGATCCTGAGAGGGCAGAGATTAAGACATAGTCTTCAATCTGTTCTTTTATCGTCTTTGTGGGTGACTCTTCATCTTCAACTGCATGGGCATGGTGTCTATTGTTTCTCTTCTTGTATTTTTCTCATCTAGATGGACAATTCTTAGCAATATGTCCCATCTTGTCACAATGGTAACATTGGTAGGATGAGAAATATTTTTCTTTTCTTTGACCTTTCTGAAACTTCTGGAATCTCCTTGGAGGGTGAGATTCTTTATGTATGAATTTGTTTTGGGGGTGAGACTCCTTTTGAGTTTATTTCTAGAAGTAAGACTTATTTCTTCCTCCTTTAGTATGAGTATTTAGTGCTTGATCTTCATCTCTTGATAGCAATGCTTCTTGGTTAGCTACTCTTGCTTCTTCTTGAACACATTCTTCCCAAAGACTGTCAAAGTGTAGTTTCTCCTTTCTAGCACAAATAATTTGGATGAATGCATCCCAAAGTCTTGTGAGACCATTAAGGGTTGTCATTATAAGTTCATCTTCATCTATAATATATTCAATTTCTTCTAGTTCTTTGAATTGTGATATTCTGGAGAAATATTCTTGAATTGTTTCTCCTTTCTGCATCCTTGTACTTTTGAATTGAGTTCTTAGATTCATCTTTCAATTGATGTTTCTTCCTTCATATAATCTGGTTAGGGAATCAAACATTTCTTTTGGAGTCTTCTTTGAAGCCACTTGAGGAATCAAGTGATCTTTAATAGAATCTGCAATGATTCTTTTGGCCCTAACTGTGTCCTTTTGGTGTTTTTCTTTAGCTGCAACATCGACATGTTCTGGTACATATTATTTAATGAATCTTGCTAGGTCATTCTCTTCAAGAATGAGTGAAATCCTATACTTCCAGGCACGGAAGTTTTCCACACCTTCTAGCTTTTCAACAAGCTTATTGCTTGCACACATCTTTACCTAGAGCTAAGAAAATGACCAAAAATTGAAAATGCTCAGAATTGAATTTTTAACTTACCAGGTGCGCTTGGCTGAGGCAAGTAGCCTAGTGCAGTTAGATTTCAAAAAATCCAAAATTCTCCCCTTCAAACTTGACCAACGGATTTCTGGACTGGTGCTTCTGGTTTTTTGGTGCTTTTGGTACCGGTGAAAACTAGGGTTTCACTTTCCAGGAGTTCTATCCACTGAAAAGGTGTGCTAAAGGTGCCAAATAGTTCCTTGGGATAAGGCGCACTTTTCTAGATGACTTTTGAGCTGAAATTATTCTTCAATAAAAATCCCTAATTTTCTTGTACGACAACGACGTTTTTCTTTATCCAGTGAAAGATGCTCTCTTCAACTTAGCTCTGATACCATGTTAAGGTTTAAGCTATTATTAGGTTTCTTTTCAATTTAATAGATAACCATAGCATAGATAGGATCACTGAGAGAAAAACAATCACAAGGTACACAACATTTATCTTGGGAAACCCTCATGGGGAAGAAAAACTAGCGAAAACTTCCTTAATATAGATAGCCAATATAATGCCAAGACAATAAACCAAACACTGGAGAATATCCTCTACTAAGCAATGTGCCTCTCTCTCTTTCTTATTCTGGCAACTGGTAACTGGGAACTACAGCTTCCTTCAATACTTGCGCACTAGATGAGTGAGTTGAGTAAGTGAGCAAATGAGTCATTATCTTCCTTTCTTTATACAAACTAGCAGGTGTTGAAAAGGTGTCTCTTCGTTGGGCAAGGCCGACTTGTCTTTCTGAGTGGTTAAAACCACTTTAATTATCCTGGGGGGCGACTTCTCAATTTGCATAATACAATTAGGGTTTGACCAATCCACAAAAGGGGATTTGGTCAATTACAATGCCCGGCATGATCAATCCACAAAAGGGGATTGATCTAATGAATAATAAATAGAATACTCTTTGCAGTTACAATATTTCAACACCTTTTAGGGTGCATGGTCTTGTTATGTGAATTCATAGCTCACTCTTGAAGGGATGTCTCTCCCTATGGAAGAGACACATCATTTGAATTGTGTGTAAATACACACCTCAAGCTCTCATTTCTATCATCTCATCTTATAATCTTCTTGATATGAAATACAAAGTGTTATAAGACTAAGGGCACTTTGTTTTTACAATTTTTCTTGTGATTGACATCGTTTCTCTTAGGTGCACTTGCATATTTATGTTTTCAACGCTTGTGCTTCGCTTTTGCACTCTCTCTCTAGCACACTTGTGAGGAGTTTATTTTAGAATCTGGGTGAGATTTGGTTCAATCAATTCTCTTGACCCTTATGAATCTCAACATGGTGTCAAAGTAGATGTGAACTTTACTCTCTTGATTCTTTTGGTTGATCGGAAAAATATTAGCTAGAGGCATCTTTGTTACAGTGCAAAACTAGTGTTTTTTATCACCTCTTTGAGGGTTTCTCTAGAGGTTCTAGAAATACAAACACTAATATAGGGTGTTCTTTGTTACTTTTCACCCTTCTTTAAGGCCAACACCTTCATTCCTAGGGTTACATAGGGTTTTGTACCATTTGTCTCAATAAAGGCAAATTTATGAAAATATTCATTCCATAAGGAGTCTTCATCATGTTGTTGTTGAGCCTATGTATTCAAAATGGTTGTTTCCCTATTTAAATGGGGCCAGCTATCATTTTTTGGTGGATCAAATCATTGCCCTACTTTGAAGCAAAGGTCTATGGATGTACTTGGTGAGGTTGCTTCCTACTAAAGATGTGTTAGTTATGACCTCGTATGTTTGAAGAAGGATGAAGCTCTTGGGTTGATCACTCTTTATATTGACCCTAATATCTTTAGCATACCAAGGATAAAAAAGATGCAAAGGAAATCTAGGATAACTTCAAAATTCTCTTTGGAATAGTGAATACTAATTGGATCAACTGACTTGAAATTAAACTCTCCAATTTCAAGATGGGTAACTTCGACATGGTTGAAGAGTATATTGCAAGGTTTAAAAACTTAAGGATGACATTGTTCRTGCAAGAGGAAAAGGAAAATCAAATTTGAAATTTGTAATCATTGTAAATAATCTCTCTCTAGCATTCAATTCTTTTGCTCTTATATTCTACAACATTATTTTATTTGTCAAGGATGCTAGAACTTATAAATCTTGAACAAGTTTTCTCTAATCTCATTTAGCATCAAGTTAATTTGAGGAATATGGATGAATTAGCTTTTTGAGATCAAGCCCATCTGAAGGTTGTTTCAACCTTTTTTAAATATAAGACCAACCAAGGTAAAGGGGAATACTATAAATCCTCCAAGAAGAAAAAATTCATATATTCCTATCCTCATAAGGAGGACCATCTCTTTAAGTCTTGCATTGCTTGTCCTTATAAAATTGAATAGCTTGCAAGATCTATAGTGGGCACTATTACTCCTTAGATCCACCTCATTGTACCTCATACTTTTTTGTCAGATGTGACCCATTATATGTGTTGATTTGCACCTATCTCGATGATGATTAGAGCTCAAAGTACCATGATCATATGTGCCACCACAATGCTTCATACTATTGTATAATGATCAGCCAAAAGTGTGACCACTTTGTACTCGTGTATTTTATTGAACCATGCTTAGATGACTTATGTTTAAAGCATTGTATTTTTTAGGTGTTATCTCTAGACCCTTAATGGTTAGTCATGGTCTGCCCTCTTGGTCCCCATTTCAAGATAGTCCTTGATCTTATAGCTTAGCTAACTACCCCTTGGTGGCATTAAGGTGGCACCATGTTGGTCATTTATGGCCTGGGCAAGTAAGTGAGGGTCTTAGGATGGATCTACTAGGACACATGATTTAGAGTGCCTCTAGACCATTTTGTATCTATGTAAAAGTGTTGTAAATGTTGTCACACCTATTTGGAGAACACTTATCTTATGCCTAAGCATGGATATTTGTCTTATGTATTTGTCCCACTTTGGCCATGTGTTGTTGGAGACGACTCTACACTTATTAATGATCARAKATTGGTCATGAGGTAGTTCATGCATCCCAATACATTGATCACATTGTCTGAGKTATTTTTGGGCTATTCTTGCATGCATGGGTCCCATCTCCATGCCATGTTGGAGATCTTGGAACGCCCTTTTATTTMATCACTTATGAACTATTTCTCACTTCATATGAGGGTCGACCTCTCACATGTGGATGTCATGTTAGCCGCGGGAGCATCTTTTGACCCGTTTTTTGACTTGGAGGGTCATTGTCCATCATTCTTGGAGATCATTTGATTGAGATATGGACATAATCTTTCCTTGAAGACGTTTTGGGGGAGCTTATGGATATACTTCTAGAGGAGTCATCCACTTCTTGGAGGCTAATTTACTCCATCTATGAGGTCATTCCACCTGTGGAGGATAGACATTAGCTTGTTTCTTCCTTGGAGGACTTCTACACCATGATTTGAGGCTTATACTATGCATTTGAAGGAGACATTGAGCTAATTCACCCAAATTGACTTCTCTTTTGTGGGACAACCTCCTCTCTTGAAGGGTTTATTGTACATGTGGCACATTTTACCTATGTTTTGACTTAGTTTCCTTCAATATGTGGATGACAAGTCACTTTTTTAGGTCTCCTAGGATAAATCTAAGGAGATAGGAAAACAATAAAGAATGAGAAGGATGTATAAGTATCGTATTTAAATAAAGAGTCTCCTCTCATTCCAAATCATTGTTGTTGTTGGATATTTCATTTGAGAATACAAATTAGTTGAAGGTCTACCTATTGGAGTTTTTGGTGTCAATTCTTGGCACTCTATCTTTCTTGGTGCATCAAAGATTTGTTGTGATAGTTCAAGACTTCTACAAGTTTGCAAGATCAATCCATTTGATCGCACGGATTGTAGCTTGGGAAAATCCCAACCCAAGCCACAAAGGTGAGACAACTACGAGAGTACCTACCCACTGTCACCTCAGATAGACACTCCCCTTGCTATAGTGATGATGAAATCACCACAAGGGGGGAATCTCAATGATCCTAGGGGGATTGAGATGGAAAGTGAAATTATGATAAATGAGCACCCCTATAGTTTAAGTTTGGAGATGAAGAAAGGCTTGAAGATGAGTCTTGTAAGAAGGTGAATGGTTGCAAGTGTTAGATACCTGCAAAACAATGTTATCCCTACCTGGAACAAGACAAAAGATGATAAACCAAGCCTTTAATCAAGGGGAATCAAACAAGAATTCTTGTTGTCCCAAATTTTGGTAGTATAGAAATATATAGATCAGTAATGAATAATGTTAATAGCTGCAAATCTAACCATCCAAATTCTAATACAAGATATCATAAATAAAGCTAGCAATGACTAGTCAAACTTCCAATGATTAAAGCAAGACTTTAGTGGTGATTAGGGGGTTGTTATGTGATGTTATCATAAAGTTTTTATAACAGCCTAATGGCTATAGCAAACAATTTCTATAGCAGAAAATTCTAGCCACAAAAATCAACAAACAATCCACCCAAAAGATAGCCAATAACAAGTAGTTTAATGATGGCAGCTTGCAAGTGAATTTTAGTGGTAGAATAGTGAGAAATAGATGAAGAAAAGATTATTTTTCAGCATCCCTAATGGTTGTAGCATTAATTTGTAACAGAAAAGAGAATTACTAGGCCAATCAAGACGCCCCTTGGGCACAAGAAAGCTTATGAGCATGTAGAATCAAATCCAACTTAGACAATTGTAATATCTCAATATTTCATGTATAACAATGCAACAATATTATATCTCCCATGCAAGTAGATTAGTTCCTTATAAATTGGGTTAATGGAGTCTCTTATGTAAGAGCTAGGGTTTGTTACTTCTTTAGGAGTGTAAGCCCATTTACTCCCTAGAGCAAACAAAACCTAGCAAGGTAAATCTACAAGGGTGTAAGCCCTTTTACTCATTATTGCAACCTTTTCAAAGTAGATTATTCAATGATAACAAAGTATATCTTGATGGAGGGTGTATGCCCTTATACTCCTCCAAAGGTTTAGACAAATTTATCTTGAAACAAGAAAATAACAACACAATAAATGCATAAATTCCTTACCAATTCCAAGAAAAAACATGAAGAAATCCTGCCTTGTCAAGAATATTCCACCAACATACCAAGAATAAAGAATCCAAGAGATAGCGCCTATCTTTTCTTCACCAAGAAACAAGAAATATCATCCACAATGCACCAAGAGAGAGAGATAAAGCAAAATTCCCAAATAGGGCGAAAATTTCAGCCAATGTTATGTAATTCTCAAGTGAGAGTTATGTTCAAATGAAATAAAAGTGACCTTTATTTATACAAGATCACTAAAAACCAATTTTTCCACTTTTCCAAAATTCAACATCAAATTAGAGAGGTTGACCCTCCCTATTTTTCCTTTACAACTTAAAATTACAAATACATAAAGTAATTTCCCCTTTTAGGGGTGATGCCATGCCCTAAAGGGTGGCGTTAGGCCTCCTAGAGAGACATTGAGCCCTTTGGTGAAGATAGTTGGGCCTACAAAGGCCATGTGCCATACCACCAAGTGATCTACTGCATGTTAAGTGTCTCTCTCTCCATTAAACTAGGTCATGTCACCATCAACCATGAGAACCCCATCAAAAACCCTAGATTCCATGTGATATCTAGGGCATAGAAGATGATGTTTTAGGCCTTCCAAGGCCAATGTTGAGGTGAAAGGGGATAGTATGTAATCATATCATGGTGTCCAAGTGCCTCCAAAGGAAGTTTTCATCCTCCCAAGTGTCAAATGGGAGGGGCACATCATCCAACTTTTGGGCGTCATGCCCCTATGAAGGTCCAAGTAACCTTGTGCCTTTGCAAAAAGACTTTCACCTGGAAAGGCCCTACAAAGACAAACAAATTCTCCCTACAAGGGTCCACAAGTCACAAGTATCATGACAAGTAATCCATATATAATAAAAAAAACACCCAAACATGTGCATCAAATGTCCCCTTTTCAAAATAAACAAATGCTCAAAGACTGTATACAACTTGCCAAATTTAAGTATGGGAGGGTTGTCAAGGTGACCTATTCGGTAGATCGTTCCCTAAGTCAAGGAGTGTTTCCTAAGAATACTGTCTCTAAGTTATGTAAGGAGTATTGAGGTGGATGGGGGTGTGACTTCTAGGCATGGGGTTTCTTGACATACAAGGGCTCATATTGTCTCATTTATGGGTGCCTATGTAAAGGGTGTGTTTGCTCTTAAGTTACCAACTATTTAGGTGTTATTTTTCCCATACCCCTTTTTATCCATCTTTCCAATCCCTCCTTTCATTTATTTGTAATTTGTTATTTCTCTTTAAAATGTTTTCAAGCTTTAGCATTTGCAATTTGGGACCGGGGCGAGCAATGAGTAAGTAGAGCTCAAGTTGGACCAACTTTTGATGGTCCTCATTTGTTGTGTTCACCTTCTTTTCAGCATTAGTTTCTTAATATTTTATAGTAGCTGCAATATACCTTCGGGCCTTTATCCCCTTCTTCCCATGAAATGAGGTACAAGCCCTTCTTGGGTCAATATGCCCGAAAACCCAAAATACGAGGAGACGAAACAAGAAGTATGGAAAGTGATAAGTATGTGTGGGAGTGGTACGATAACCTTTCAAGGTGACCACCTAGTAGCAACCCTTTTCCCGAGGGTGACCACTTACTAGGACAACATGTCAACCACCAAGGTGAAATAAGGCAAAAGGCATAATTTACAAGCAAAAGTTTTCAAAATCAAGAAAGGACCCTTTGCAACATGTTCAAATGTTTTATTTATTAGAATGACACTTACCACAACATTAGACTTGTTACCTCATGGAGCAAGACCTGATGTCCTATGTGAGCCAAGATGGTGTGGTGGACGTTGTTGCAATCGATCAAAAGGTGACATGCGGTAAGATAGGGGCATCTTCCTACTCATCTGCCTCTTGGTACTCCATGTTTGCAACTTGAGGGCCTCAAGAAATCATCTCCTTAGTTATCCCTAGCATGGGGGGGATAACAAGGGGTAATTCTACCACTTGGAAGGAAGACATTCTAGGGTTTCATCCCTTCCTTCTTTCTTTATTAGTCTTGGGTAAGTGCTTAATCCATTGCTATGTTTTTCCTCTTGTTTCCTTGGCAAGGTTTGTAAGTATTTATTTCATGCTATAGTCAATCTTTTTGGTGAAGGATTGTCTCCTTTGTGGAGCCCCTTCTTGTAGGGCCTTGGTCTTAATACCTTATCTTGATTAGATAGGAGATTATTCTACCTTGAGGTTCTAATTTCTTACCCTAATCCTTAAAATAAGAAAGACCAATTCTTAAGATGGGCATTCATCTTGACCCCACAAACCCTAGTGGGAAATAAGGCACTTGTCTTCTCCCAACAACCAACCATAAAACCCTAAAATTACAAAATCTTCTATTTTTGTTGTTTAGAAAGAATTTTGATGGTGAAAATCAAAGAAAAATCATAACTTGAATTTATTTTTTAGTATAGTGTAAAGTTCATTGATTATTTCATTTCTTAGACTAGTTTGTTCAAGGGTTTGTGCTTAGTTGATTAGCTCTAACCCTAATAAGGAAAGACGACCTATTGTTTTGTGCTTCAAGATTGTATCTAACATTTTGTGGGTTGATTTAAGTCTTCCTCAAATCTGGAATAAACATAACAGCCATAAAAAATCAAGTTTGGAGAAACCCATACCTAGCCTCTACTTCATTTCTAGAGTTTATTTCAAGTTTATCATACATCTCTAGTGTTGAATTTGATCTTCAAAGCATTTTAATTGTTTATTTTTCACTTGAGGATTATCTTGGTGAATTTCTTGTGCTAACCCTAGGGAGTTCACCATTATTTTATCAAGTTCATGCTTAGTTAATTGTTATATATATTTAGAGTTTGATTCTAACACTTGTTGGGCTATTATTTTGTTGTATGTCATTAGCTCTAGTGAGAACATCCAAAACATTTTGCTTTCAATTGGATTATCTCTCTCTTGGATGGTTTTCTCTTCACTTCAAAGATGAACTTTATGTGCTAATTGACCATAAAAACATATTTAGAAGTTGTGGACATCCTTAATCTTGTCCAAGTTCCAGCTTACAATTCATTAATTCTCATAGCACACATCTCACTATCAATCTATACTAAATAATTTCACTCTTTGTGCCCTAACGTAGCTTGAAAGTGGTTCATGCTTAATTAGCCTCTTTGAATTTTATTTGTTGAATGATAATTGAAAATTTGAATTTGTTTACATTGCTTATATTTCATATTAGATTTAACACACACACCCAATAGCTCTTAACCCTCTTTCTCAAGTGGATATATCGGTGTCTTATGCTATTGTTTATAACTTGTTATCTCTCAAGCGTTTTATCACTTATTGGAATCTTTGTTCATTTCATTGTTATACATATTGTGGATTCATTAAAGTAAATCATAAGCTTGCATGGTTATAATTTACTTAATAGGTTTACTTTTCATAGATAGGGACCCCCCTTAGCCTCTAGGAATTGGCCTAAAGTGAAGAGGATATTGTACTAAGTGCAATTTCCATCTTGTTGCTCCAAGTTAGCACCTGTGGTCAAACTTCCCACAAGGGTGCTAGTTCAAATGGTAACAGGCACTAAATACCCTTTTGATGATAATGTTGGATCTCCTTGTAATGCACATTTGGCAATACACTTTGCACTTTGGTCCTCTTCTTCCCACCAAGAATGGATCATTGATTCTGGGGCTACTTGACACATGACCAAACATGAGCACCTTCTCTATAATTATAAATAAATACATAGTGGAGAGAGAGTATTTATTGGCAACAATTTAGCCATACAAGTTGCAAGTTGTAATGATGTCCTCATTGATACAACTAAGTTTGGGGATGTTCTTCTTGTTCTAGGTGTTGGACCAATTCTTATTTTTATTTATTTCATTACACATATAAAAAGGTGGAATTCTAATTGATTTGATGGGTTGTAAATGACATCACTAATGGTTTCAGTATGGTTTCCTTTGGATATTGTAACGAATTTGATAATCTTTGGGGACTATTCCTCCTTTCTCAAAGTAAAAAGGGTTTGTTTCTATGCTAGCCAATGCAATGACACCATAGTGTCATGGAATCAACATCTCTATCCTTAGGCATATGATTTGACTACATATTGCTAATGACCTTTCATAGATTGAACCACCTGTTGGTGTTTGTGAAGAATGTGTAACTGGGAAACCTCATCAAGAGTCCTTTCCCAAGGGCAAAGTGAGGTGATGTTCTTAGCCTCTTGCACTGGTTCGTAATGATTTTTGTGGGTCTATGGCTACATCTTCTATTGTGGGACCTAAGTATGCATCACCTTCATTGATGATTTTCTTCGCTTTCTTTCGGTATACATCATTAAACCTAAGGATGAGGACTTTGGAATGTCTCAAGAATTAAAATCTCTTCTGTAAAATCAAAACATAAGGAAGATCAAGTGTCTTACGGTTGATGGTGGTGATAAATATATTAGCAATGATTTCCAAACATTTCTCATATCTCAAGACATTTCTTGGTAGAAAACCAATCATTATACTCCACAAGAAGTTGGAGAGGCAATTGTTTGTGCAACCCATATCTTTAATAGAACACCTACTTGCATTGTCACGGGTATGAATCCTTATGAGAAATGTACTGCAACGAACCTTTTATGTTGCATCGCATAATTTTTGGATCTAGTGCATGGGCCCATGATCCTAATGAAAGAAAAAACAAATCAACATCTCCATATTCTTGTTACAATCTAGTAGGCTATAGTGAGACTTTTTTATGGATACTGCCTTTATGATCCAACCACTCACAAGGTGGTTGAATATAGAGACATTATTTTGGATGAGGTTCCTACTCATGGTACGATAGGATCTCTCACATTACTTCTTTTAGAAGACTCTTTAGATGGATCTTAGGATGTTTCCATGGATCACACTTCTTCTCATCACCATGTAGGTCATCTTCTAGATTATTCCTCTCATGTTTTAATGGACCCTTCTCCTTCACAGTATGATATTGGTTCTCTCTATGATTCTATTAGTACTCTCTCAAGTACACCTTCCAAAAGGAGAACTCCTATGGCTAATGTGGACCTTATTGATGACCCTTCCATTCTTCCTATTTTATGTGTTTCTTCACTTATTTAGGGTACTCTTGCTGGTAACTCATCTAGTTATCATGTTGTAGGGGACGATACTCTTATCAATGTCTCACCCACTCATGTTGTAAATGATGTATCACCTATTTAAGATGCTCCTAAAATTAGACTCTATTACATAGTGACGATGGTAACATCTTGCATGATTCCCTTGCACCAGTTATTCTTCCTTCGAATAGGTCCAAGGCCTATACCTAAGTGGTTTATCTCCACTCTTGTTGGTGCCAAAAAGTTTCTCGTTGGTCCATTTTCACCCTATCAAGAGGAATCTCCTTCACCTCAAGTATTTATTGTGTAGATTATGCATTGTTTTCGTGACGACTTTAACACAATTGAGTTCCTTTCTGATCCAATTGAGCACTATCAAGAGGAGTCTTCACCACCATGAGCCATTACTTAATTTTTCGATGTCTCTATCGAGTTTCAACATCTCCTACATAAATCACCCTAGAGCTCAACTTGGTCTATGATAATATTGATGGCTTTCAGAATGAGTGACATGGATTTAAAAGCGGATGATATGGCCCTTTTCTCAATGTTAAGAGGGGAAGTAAATCTTGTGTTGTAATGACCTCTCTCTATACCCCATGTTCAAATCAAGGGGGGTGTTGGAATTATTTATGTAATTTGTACATGCGGCCAACCCATTCATATGTATCATTATTCATGTGTAATTATGGCCACAAACATATTTTAGTTCATTTATTATATACTAGTATTATGGTTAAGACCAACATATTCAAACTTGATATGTAGGGTCAATTTGCTTTTGGGGTGTGTGTCCTTGTTTTCTGGGCCCATAACTCTTTCTTGAAGGGATGCATCCCCCTCTTGCAGGGACACCTCACTTGAGTTGTGTATAAATATAAAACTCAAGCTCTCATCTATATCATTTCATCTTGTTTTATTCTTGATCTGAAACATGAAAATCCTAAGGGCACTTATTTTTGCATTTTGTCTTGTGATTGACATATTTTCTCTTAGATGCACTTCTGTATTTATATTTTCAACACTTGTGTTTGGATTTTACACTCTCTCTAGCAGGATAGAGATATATCTCTTTAGTACACTTATGAGGAGGCTAGTTCAAAATTTGGGTGAGATTTGGTTCCATCAATTATTTTGGACCCTTATCAATCTCAATAGTTTCCACCTCATGAAATCCATAATAAGCAAATGGATTGTCCTCATCATGAAAATATTACGAAGAATAATTTTGGTTATAAAATTTGCATGGTTAATAACACTTGGTATGACATCATCACCATCCTATTCTATCCACTCATGTCACCCTCCCACCTTGGTGTGAGTCGTG
The DNA here is from genome assembly GCA_032191745.1 of Picea mariana. NCBI lineage: Eukaryota > Viridiplantae > Streptophyta > Pinopsida > Pinales > Pinaceae > Picea > Picea mariana. The sequence goes on from JASDQU011102817.1 coordinate 17,486, forward strand.
GCATGCACTTAAAGTAGGGTGCATTCCTCTCGAATTGTGTTGGACAAGATTGTTCATACATATGCTACATTGAATCTTTAGTCCCGTGAATGAAGCGATTAGGTTGTTTTTGTTGCCCCTCATTATCCTTAGAGGAGAATCATCCATGCCATTATTTTTTTGTTCAT
>JASDQU011102819.1:21123-47083 GCA_032191745.1 Picea mariana
ACGGGGAGGAATTTTTAGGAATTAAATTTTAAAAACTTAATTAAACGAGAGTTTAGGAAAGTAAGTAACCATGAAACTCTATCTAATGAAGGGAGGAGATGAAGGTTGGAACTCTTGAGTTTACGTAACATTACGCTGCAAAAATATCTACTTGACTGACTTAACTTGTGGGAGTTGGGATACCCATCTTGGTAAGGAGTGGTAGCTCAGCCTTGTGAGGCAATCTGGGAGCTAGTTGAATCTCTGGATAATGTGTGTGTGGCCCCTTTGTGGCTTGGGGTGCTAAGGGGGAAGAAGAGTACCCCTAGCATTGGTTGGTAGGTACCAGTGAAGTTTCGTTGGTCGACAGGTGGGAGTTGCAAGGAGCACACAGGACGTCCACTTCAAACAGGCAACGATACACTTTATTTGTTTTGTATGGTAAATTGTTTTAGAACTTATGCTTGAATATCCATTTTTACTTGGGTAAGTGAACAAATTGTCTAGATGGTTTTTTGAAATTTTCTTAGCCTATCTCAATGATAGATTGACTCCCATGGCTTCATTTCCCTGCATGTCTTGACCACCTTGTTGCGTTGATTTTGACCTTCGTGGTTGTTTATCCTTCATCCCTAGCTCGCTATTCCTCGCCTGAGCAGTCGGCCAGGAGCCTGATCTATGGTCGTCTCCTTAGCATTAAAAGACCTATGGATCTCAAATCCCTACTTTTCTATGCGAGGATGATGAGAAAAGGACGAACCTATTAGCCTACTACCCTTAATGTTTTGTTCCTGGCTGATTGTTGATTCCGCCATCTGGAAACTACCTTTGCGTGTGGATTATCTAGTGTCCTTGCTGGTTTTCTCTATGCATTGACTGATAGAACCCCTGCAATCATTCCATGACCTTTCCCACTAGATCCTTGCATTGTCTTACTATTGTTTGCATTGTATTGGGGTTATAGCAATGGAAGCATGGATTGATTCCCTGTCTGCAAATTTTTGGGTATTTTGGCAATGGAAAATGCAATGGTTTCATGTCTGCATTTTTTTTATTATTTTATATTCTGGCAATGAAAAATAAAAGAATTGATTTCAGGTCTACATTTTTATAATGGTATCCTAGAAATGGAAAAACGTTTTTATTTGATTTCCTATCTTCTTTTATAATTGTGTCTAGGAAATGAAAAACATTTTTGTATTCCAGTCTGTGTGGTATTGGTATCCTGGCAATTGAAAATGAATTAATTTCCATGTCTACGTTTTGCCATCGTTTTTCCCTTTTAAATGATGATGGAAATAGGGATTTCCTTCTGGTGCATTTTGGGCACATCATTGTTCATATTTTAAATACGGATAGCCATGAATGTCCTCCTGATGTGTCCCTGTGCATGTTCTTCCCTTTTAAATTGAGACTATGATTGTTGCTTAAATGCTCACAATTTTTCCATCCAAAATGTGACTGTGATTGTTGTTTAAATGCCTGCTATATTTTCCTTTAATCAAGAGATGGCTGTTAAATTACCCAAGTTTTTGGTTTTAAAGATTGCCATAGACTATTGTTTAAATGCTCACAATTTTTCCATCCAAAACGTGACTGTGATTGTTGTTTAAATGCCCACGAAATTATTTTAAAAAATGACTAAGTTTGTTGTATATAATGCCCACATTTTTCCATCTATTGATGTCACATTTTTTCCCTTTGAAACTTGACTGAGTCGATTTTAATACGCCCACATAATTATTTAAAAAAAATGACTAAGTTTGTTGTATATAATGCCCACGATTTGCCATCTATTGATGTCGCGTTTTTTCCCTTTGAAACTTGACTGAGTTGTTGTTAATACGCCCATGAAATTATTTAAAAAAATGACTGAGTTGTGGTTGAAATTGACCATGATTTGCCTTTAAATTTTTTATTGTGTTTACTACCTTAAAGTATATGATGTGCCATTATCATGTAGTTTGCGTTTTGTTGATGTGTGGCACAATGTTTTCCTTTAAAACCGTGATTGCGCTTTCCTTCCTATCATCACAATTTTGCATTAAGTTTCTGACTGCGTTTTGATTTTAATGACCCAAATTTTCCCTTTTAAGATAACTGACATTAGCCCTCTTAAATTAGCCTAGCAATTTTGCCTGTTGGAAACTATAAGCGTTACCTTACTGCATGGCGTTTTCCATTTAATACCTATGTATTCTTTAATTCAATTTTTCTCATCTTATTTAGTGTTTCTTTAAGACTGCAATTCCTTACCTTCCATTCATTGCCTACGTTCCATTTATTGATGGCGTTAATTTCTTGACAATTCACTTTTTTTGGCGAGTACATGCACCAATTTTCAGCTATCGGCTTGCACCTTTAATAACATCTCTTTAGATGATAGTGTATAAGGATGACTTGTCTTACACAACATTCATTTAGCATTTTGTAATGGATATCTTCTCCTTTAAATAGCCTTCATTCAGTGCAGAATTTAAATTGATTGGACGACCCTTATGCCAAATAGACTGCCTTAAATTAACTTAGCCCAGAGTTGTCATTTAACCTTAATGTTGAGTTTACCAGACTTGTTCGTTAAGAAGGTAATGATTGCTTACACTATTAGTAATGACTTATTTAAGGTGGCTAAATTGATTTCTTTTATAATTAATTTAGAGTTTACATTGATGACCATTTTATCTTTAGAACTGCTCCATTTGATTGCATTTAATGTTAAAATGGATGATACATTAAGGGCTAATTGTAAATTAATCTGTCAACTAGTGGGATAATTGCAGCTGATGCCTTATTTGTTAACGTCATCGGTGAGGTAAATTGCTAAACTAGATGGTGTTTAGCGATAAATTTAGACTTTGCCTTTTTGGACCGTAATTAATGTTAATTGGACTAGCATGTATTGACTGACTGTGATTCAGACATGTTGATTTAGAGGTAAAGTTATGTTACTTAGATTGATATCTATTGATTAATTTTAGATGGGAGTAAAGGGGTTGGGTTGTTGACAAAGACACGCGTTGGCTTGCATCTTCCCTTGTTGTCATCCTCTTGCGTCTCGTCAACCTATTGTTGGGGTTGGGTCTTGTGTCAATTGTTTCACCTCGTAGCATGATGTATATTCTTGAATTCTTGGTCCCATTAGGATTATTGTGACACAATCATTGATGCATATATCATCTGGGGATGGCATGATTTATGATGAGGGGATCATGGCGCACCCTATTGGATAGGGGCGAAGGTTAACTTGGCTGGAGTTGGTGCCTTCTGTGTGCATGTTGTTGAGCATTTAAGTGGCTTTAGGTGCATGGGTTGAATGCCTTCAAGCGTTGGGTTTGCACGCCTAGAGGTTCTAGTCCTTGCTATCTAGGTCGTTGCATCGGGATGGGGATGTTGTCCCTTAGCTTGTAGGCATGGTCGTTGTTGTTGGAGTCTTAGCTTTTGTTGCCTATTATACAGGCATGGTGCTCACCACTAGCTGTGTCATCTAGCTGTAATCGTCATTGTTCTCCTATTTTTGTCAAAAAAAATTGCACTGTTGTTTTTCTTGTAAATGTAAATATGGGGTCGTTACAGGAGAAGTAAGAAGAAACATATTGTATATTTTTCATCCACTGAAGAAGAATATAAAGCATTGTGTGAAACAACTTGTGAATTTGTTTGGTTGAGAAGACTACTTCAAGATCTTGGAGAAGAAAAATATAAAGTTACGATAATCAAATGCAATAAACAGAGCTCAATCAAGTTGGCAAATAATCCAGTTTGTAATTCAAGGAGAAAGCATGTTGATACTCAATTCCGTTTTATTTGACAAAAGATGTAGTCTAATGACATTTCTTTAATGTATTGTAATACTAGTGAAAATGCTGTTGATATTTTCACTAAGCCTCTTGGGAAGATTAAATTTGAATTGTTTAGGGAGATGTTAGGTGTGGATGTAAATAATTTCTCTATTAAAGGGGACAACTTGAATAGTGAATATTTAGATAATAAAGGTTTAACTGTGATTAGTTTTGAGCCATCACAATCTTCCTAAAATCGTTCCTCAACCATACTACATCTTATATATACAATGTAAATCTTATTCATTAATTGGAACAAATTGGGCTTTACTTCCCCCATCTTCGAAATGTTCTGAGTCAGTTTTATTCACTCTCATTTTAAGTATTAAGAATTTAACTCTCCTCATGTAATACTTTACAAATATCTAGTTTTAATTGTGTTTTATTTTTTTTAGTGGTTGTGAATGTCATCAAAATGAAGTGTTAAATGTACAACTTAAAATAAAAAATGGTTTTTATATTAGTTTGTTGATGTAAGGAAATGGTTTTTATATTATCTCGTTGTTGTAGTAATGGTTACAAAGGACAAAACCATTATTTACAAGAGTAAATAATAGTAATAAGCATCTTACATAAATTTTAAAAGTATAGTTTGACTGAATTTACAAATTAAAAGTATAGTTTGAATGAATTTAATTGTTAAAGATATTTTATTATTTATATTTTTAAATATATTTTGATAAATATACTTTAATAAATATGTTGAAGATATCTTTATCTATGAATCATTTTTTACAATCAACTATAATAGTAGGCCAATGCTTGCAAATTTAGCATTGCTATCATGATGCGGGAGCCTTACCAATCATTGATGACCAATATGGATTCCTAGACACTGTAATGAACCTCAAAAATCAACATAAAAAAAAAGTTTATTCCCATGGCATAAATCAATTTCGTTTTAAGCTTATAATGAAAAAAAAAAAACCAGGAATGATTCAATTCTAACTGTAAGGGTATTATTACACCCATCTGATCTACCTCAAAAAGAAGCTTCTATGGGTAAAAGGAAAAGTCCCTCCATGATTTTGTTCCTTCCCTTATTCCCTGCACCCTTCCAGCATACTCAAAGTAAGAGGGCGATACGAACTTAGCTCGAAGGAGCCTCTGTTGTTCAGAGAGAGAAAAGGATATCACCTTGAAGTGTTCAGAGTGAGGCTGAGAGCTACATCGTCTCGCAGGGGTCGAGATCCAGTGGAAAAACACCAAATCTTCCTCACCAGATATCTTTAGGAGAATGAATGGTGATAAAATTGTCGGGAAAAGGACCGAAATCTAGTGGATCGTTAGATACCATAGATCTGTGCGGAAGTTAAGGATGATCTATTAAAACTTAGGAGGGTAATGATTGGATGTCTTTAGAGGAACGGATGGTGGAAAATTCATCAGAAAACTACCGAAATCTCGTGAATCGTCGGACCATAAAGTTCCTCACAGTAACTTGCGAAAAGAGAAAAGGGACGAGTGGGACCCACTTTTCAGGGTTTCAGGGTTCGAAGTTTCATGAATTCAAAGCCTAACCTCTACACCCCAGAACTCCCAAAATCGTGAAAAGTGAAAAAGAGGAAAGGTGGGACCCCCTTCGGGATTTCAGGATTTGGAATCCCGTGACTTCAAACACCAAGCATTTACACACCAGAAATTTTGAAATCATGAAAAATGAAAAAGAGGAAAGGTGGGACCCCCTTCGGGATTCAGAATTCCATGACTTTAAACGCAGTGCCTTTACACACCAGAACTTCTGAAATCATCAAAATTGAAAAAGAGGAAAGGTGGGACCTGTAATTCAGGATTTTGAAACTCGGGGTTTCGGGGTTTCAAATGTCAAACAATAGCACAGAGATATCCCGAAGCTCTGAAGAGGTAAGGTGAGACCCACTACTTCAGGATTTTGGAACTTGGGGTTTCGGGGTTTCAAATGTCAACAAACACGCAAGACATTTCCCGAGGTTCAGAAAAGGTAAAGTGGGACCCGCTACTTCGGGATTTCAGAACTCGGGGTTTCAAATGTCAACAACCGCGCAAGACATTTCCCAAGGTTTCGAAAAGGTAAAGTGGGACCCGCTACTTTGGGATTTTGGGATTTATGAATAGATGGTGCACAACCACAAAAGAAAAATGAAAATCGAAAAGAGAAAAGTGGAAGCTTTGGGGTTTCGGGATTCAGAATTTTGTGAGTTCAGAATCCATACTTCAATATACACAAACCTCCAAAAGGCGAAAGGGAAGTTGGACTAAGTGTTCCTATTAAAAAGTTAAGGAAATAAAAACAAAAACAAAGGGAGAGAGATCTCCTACTGTAACTCTTCACACTAGTTTCATCACTCCTTGGTCTTTAACCTTTGCGGGTATTCTCAAACTTCGTTTTTGGGAGAAAACTTAATTTTGTTTCTGGGAGACTGAGGGTGTAGAAGGATACGATATACCTTTACTGCACATAATTCTTAATGCCTGAGGACTTAGGATATTTCCACGCACTGATGGACACAAAGGATAAAAAAAATCTCTGTATAGGGTAAATTCTATAATATCCACTCAAAGCCTCTTTTAAATCAATGCATTAAATGTCAACAATACTAGAACTGTGCGTCTATAAAAATACATAGTTAAGAATATCATTCCATCAGAATTTGGTAATTATAATTTGATGTTTCCAACAGATATGAGTTTGGTTTTCTGGGAGTTTGACTACCGAGAGGACCTACCCTATTGACGTTAATCTCCTCCTTTCCTTACTTACTTAAAGGAATATAAATTACAGGTGCATCCATCTAGCATTTTACTCACAAGGGGAACAATTTTCCAAAGTTTGGATGTTTATTCCGAACTACATGATGACAGACAGAGTAAAACTACAAATGGACTTCATCTTCCATTACCAGTAACTCTACTTCGACAGATAGATATGAACATTCCAGCAGATGAATTACAACTAAATATATATATATATATGGATTTCCTTCACATAAATTTCTCATAACGAACATAAACAAAGAAGAGGAATCATTGCAGTTATGTTTTTTAATCAAATAAAATGCATGAGATATCAAATCATTCAACATAGAATGGAAACTATTCTTGTTCAGATTTACAGGATACATGACATAAGATGAAAATATAGTAATTCATAATAAAAAGGGATAGATCCACATATCTGAATCTAATCCACGGAAAGACAAAGGGAACGACCATGTTCCTCCCAACCGTAGAACAGGGTAGTCAAATCTACTTGCCCGATTCACCGTCGAGCTTGACCATGAATCCATGAGGGTGAACTTGGAAACTCCTCCTCAGCAGTGTCCTTCAATTCCAAGAGTCCTCCTCTTGCCTCACACTTACTCAACAGTGTTCATAACAGTAAGAAAAATCTATTTCAGCAAGCTCCTCTTGCCTCACACTCAATCCGCAGTGTTCATAATAGAAAGAGAGCTAAGGAATCCTTTCCCCACATACTTGTTAGCATCCTGCCTCCTCGCATATGTTATTTATCCATTTTTGCCCAGGTCTTTTCCCTCCTTTGGGGATTTTCGCAGCTTTTCTTAATCCCTAATTTTTAGGGGCTGCCAGTGGCCAAATCTCTGATTTTCCACTAGTAATCATCACCCCAGGGGCAGTTCCAACTTGTTCCCCGCTCATGGATTCATGGTTAGCTGATTTTAACGTAGTTGTTCCATTTGTCCTCCGGCAGTTAATATAATTATTCTGTTGTGATACAAGTTTCATAGTAAAATAGTTAGTTGGGTCCAAACATATCTCTACCCAACAGTCACAATAATTAAGTACAATTATTAAATTCGAAATTTGGAATTGCCATAAATGGAAAAAAAATTCCAGATTCAAATTTGCCAAAAAAGGAAATAAATTTCCAGCACATAAAAATATTTATTTTTGGGGGATATCACATCCTTTCCCCATTCAATAAAACAATTTCCTCAGTGTTCGTTCCTTTCCTGGAATAGGATTGGATGAGATTTCTGCAAATCTCCCTCCAATTCCCAAGTGGCCTCCTCAGGACTAAAGTGCTTCTATTGCACCTTAACCTGAGTGATGGCTCTGCTCCGAAGTGTTACTTCTCACTGGCCCAAAATGCTTAGGGGTTCCACCTGGAACTTTCCCTCAGGTTCCACCTACACCAAGTTCCAATCAATCATGTGAGTAGGGTCATGAATATACTTTTTTAACAAAGAAACATCAAATACATTATGAATTCTTAGATTAGCTGGAAGTGCAAGATGATATGCTACGGGTCCAATTTCAGTTAGTATCTCGAATGACACACAAAACCTGGGTGCCAGCTTGTCACAGTTCCCCAACTTCAGTAAGCTCTTTCGAGCTTTGACCTTCAAATAAACATGGTCTCCCACTTGAAATTCCAAGTGTCTTCTTTTCTGATCCGCATAGCTCTTCCGTCTGTCCTGTGCTTCTTTCAAGTTTTGTTGTGCTTTCTTTACCATTTTCTCCATTTCTTGGAGAATCTCTGGTCCAACCATGAGTCTGTTAGCTGGGTTACCCCAGCTAATTGGAGTTGTACACTTTTTGTCGTACAGTATTTTGAAAGGGCTCAACTTAGCTAAATTTTGATACTCATTGTTATATGCAAATTTCACCAAGTGTAGGTAGTCTTCCCACATGTTCGGTTTTGTTCTTACATACATGTGGAGCATATCTTCTATGATTTGGTTTGTCCTTTCGGTCTATCCATTTGTTTGTGGGTGATAAATCATGCTGAAATTCAAATTAGTATTTAGCTCTACAAACAATTCCTTCCAAAAAGTGGATGTGAATTTTACATCTCTATCTGAAATCACCATTTTAGGAATACCATGCAGTCTAAAAATTTCTTTCATGAATATTTCAGCAATGTTAATAGCTTTAAAAGTAGACTTTATAGGAATAAAGTGTGCAGACTTACTGATATTATCGATTACAACCATGATAGAATCATTATGTTTTTGAGTTTTAGGAAAACTTGTGGTAAAGTCCAGTGAGATGGTCTCCCATTTCCATTTTGGTACTGGTAATGGTGTAATAGGATGGTTGGATGCTGGTGTTTAGCCTTAACTTGCTGGCAATCTTGGCACCTAGCCAAGTACTCTGGTGTTTCTCCCTTCATATTAGTCCAGTAAAATAGTTTTTTGAGTGTTGTTATTGTTTTCTGGTAACCTGGATGGCCAGAGTATTGTTTCTTATGCACTTCATCTAAAATAGTTAATTTTAGGTCTGTTGAATCTGGTACGTAAAGTCTATTTTTAAATCTTAATAGTCCCTCCTTGTCGATACTTATATCTGGTTCATCTCAGTTTGCGACACTATTTTGCAATTCTGCCATCATCTTAGTGTAATTTTCGTCATTAATACATGTTGTTCTTATTCTTTGTTCCAGATCAATTTCTGCTCTATTGATATTTATCTCAAATAACGCATGGATTCTTTGGTTTAAAGCATCTGCTACTTTATTTTCCTTACCCTTGATATGTTTGACTTCCAAGTCAAATTCGCTCAAGAAGGCTAGCCACCTTGCTTGTCTCGCATTAAGGTCTAGTTGGTTAAACAAATATTTCACTCCGCTATTATCTGTCAATAGTAAGAATTTTCTGCCCATGATATAGTGTCGCCACATTTCTAAGGCATGTATTACTGCTGCCAATTCTAAGTCACGAGTGACATAATTTCGCTCATGTTTCTTTAATTTCCAGGATTCATAAAAAGTCGTGTGCCCTTCCTAAGTTAGAACACTGACTAGCCTCTCTTTAGTTGCATCAACACATACTATGAAGTATTTATTTGGGTCTACCATGTTCAAGATGGGTGCTGATGTCAATAATTCTTTTAGCTTGTTAAAACTATTTTGACACTTTTGCGACTAGTTAAACTTGGTTCCTTTCTTTTGTAATGGCGTTATAGGGTAGGCTATCTTAGAGAACCCTTCTATAAGTCTGCGATAATACCCAGTGATTCCCATGAATGACTTGATATCTGTCACATCCTTAGGTACTGTCCATTCCATAATAGATTTTATCTTTTCCGGGTCCACGACAATACCTTATGAGGAAATGACATGTCCTAAATATTGTATTTTTTTTTTATAGAAATCACACTTGTCAAATTTTGAGTATAGCTTGTGTTTTCTTAGTGTTTTCAAAACTATTCATAAGTGTTCATCATGATTCTCCTCCATTTTAGAATAGACCAGAATATCGTTGATAAATACTACTACGAACTTGTCTAAGAACTTGCTAAAAATGTTTTTCATCAAGCACATAATGTGGTTGGTGCATTAGTGAGTCCGAAAGGTATGACTACAAAATCATATTGTCTGTATCTTGTTTGAAAAGATGTTTTGTTTATTTCCTGGTCGTTTATCCTAACTTGATGATATCCAGATCATAAATCCAATTTTGAGAAGATCTTGGCCCCACTAACTTGATTGAACATATCGTTTATCCGTGGTAAGGGGTATTTGTTCTTAATGGTCACTTTGTTCAGTTGTCTATAATCGATACATAGTCTTAGAGTATCGTCTTTATTTTTCACAAAGAGGACCGGTTCTCCCCATGGAGAGACACTTGGTCTGATATAATCTTTATCCAACAATTCCTGTAATTGTATTTTTAATTCTGTCAGTTCTAGTAGACTCATTCGGTAGGGTGCTTTTGAGATAGGGGTTGATCCGTGTAGTAAGTCTATGGAGAAATCTATTTCTCTCCTAGGACACAATTTTGTTATCTCATCAACAAACATGTCTCTGAATTCACGTAGGACAACAAAGTCTTCTAACCTGGGATTATCTTCTTTTTCTAAAAGATTTGTTACTTGGATGGCGTAAACTTGACATCCCTTTATAATACATTTCTTGAATTGCATCGATGAAACTTGTTTGACTGGCACAGGTTTTGGTATGCCTCGGGTTGTTCTAACAGTGCCAAAATTATCTTTATAGCTAAGTATCTTTGTATAACAATCTAGTATTGCTTTGTTTTGTTCCAACCAATCCATCCTAATAATCATATCATAAGACCCTAGTGGTAGGATGTTCAGATTGGTCCTTATCTTTTGACCATCTAAACTGAACTCAAGATCAGAAATAAAGTTAACTACTTTTCTTTTAGTCCCTATTGCTAGTTGTACAAGCCAAGGTTTTTCATGCTTTTGTTTCTTAAGTTTATTCGACTCCACTACATTGGGAGTAATATAACTTAACATATCTCCAGGGTCAATTAAAATAGAAATTTGAGTGTCAAGGATTTTACTTTCAATATCTACCACTAAGGACTGGTGGTCATCTTGTCGACCATCTATGGCTGCATTTATTCAATGTAGACTTCTTCCCATGTCACCCACTGTCGAGGCTTCCTGCAAATTGTGAACAACAGTTCTATTTGCTGCAATTAAACATGGACAATTCCTCCATAGATGAGGTTCTCCACACTCCCAACACTTTAATGGCTCGCAAGAGTTTTCCCCAAACTTCTTCATTCCAAGGTTTACCATTTTACCACTACCTTGCGTATTCGGATGATTGGAGTGAAAATCCTTCCTTGGGAAACCCTTTGCTACATTTTGATAAGGATCTAGCTGGTATCTCTTCTTCCGCTAGTTTATTCCATCCTTCTTCTTATCCTTCTAGGTCTTGGGAAACTCTACCCATTGTTTATACTGGTCATATCACATTCGTGCCTTTCTGAATGACTCACTCAAGGATTTGGGGTTGTCAAACTCAATTCTGTCCCTATAGGACTGTGGTAAACAACTTAAGAATCACTGGATTTTTACCTTATCCTCCCGGATGTATGGTACGAACCTTAGTAGTTGAAAAAATTTATTTATAAGGTCATCCATTGTCGTTTGTCTGAGTCGTAATTTGTAAAATTATTTCGTATTCCTTTCATAATAGCTCTCATAAAGGTAGTGTTTCTTAAAATACCTCTTGAATTCGGACCATTCCAACTATTTCTCCTTTAGGCCCTTGGCCAATTCCAGGTCTTGTTACCAAATGCTGGCCTTTCCCTTCATATTGTAGATGGCCATTCTGACCTTCATGTTGCTGGAATAGTTGTAGATTTGGAAGTATTTTTTGATGTCCAACAACCATGCCTCAGCTTCTTCTCCTGTCCTGGACTCTCCATCAAAAGTAGCTGGTTTAATATTTTTAAATTCTCCTTCAAGGTGGGATTTTCTTGGTTACTATACTACGCAACAAGACTTCAATTATCTCTTGTTGTTCCTACTGTGCCTTCTTTAATTTCCCATTGTCGGCCTTGAAAACTTGTAGTTCAACTATAAGGTTTCTCATTGTTTCCAACACCTCCATGGGTGAGCTTCCATCACTGTTTTGTCTCAGATATCCAAGAGGTTCTTGTTGTAGATTCTCTTCCATCCTAATTTCTGTACCTTCTTGAGCTTCCATTATTTAACACAAAACAAAAAAGATTTATGTTTGCAATTCACAAGGTTTGTTGGTTTTCTCATAGATCAAAATATATATACTAAGCAATTAATGTGGCCCTGTTCAGGCCTAGTGTTGTAACTTTTTCTCTGATACCATATGAAATGAACCTCAAAAATCACCATAAAAAAAAAGTTTATTCCCATAGAATAAATCATTTTCATTTTAAGCTTATAATGTAAACAAAAAAAATAGGAATGATTCAATTCTGACCATAAGGGTATTATTACACCCATCTAATCTACTTTGAACATAAGCTTTTGTGGGTAAAAGGAAAAGTCCCTCCATGATTTTGTTCCTTCCCTTATTCCCTGCACCCTTAGAGCATACTCAAAGTAAGAATGCGAGACAAATTTAGCTCGAAGGAGCCTCTGTTGTTCAAAAAGAGAAAAGGATATCATCCTGAAGTGTTCAGAGCGAGGATGAGAGAAACATCATCTCACACGGGTCGACATCTAGTAGAAAAATGCAAAATCTTCCTCACCAGATATCTTTAGGAGAACAAACAGTGATAAAATTGTAGGGAAAGGTCCAAAATTCAGTGGATCATTAGATCCCATAGATGTGTGTGGAATTTAAGGATGATCTATCAAAACTCAGGAGGGTAATGATCAGATGTCTTTAGAGGAACGGAAGGTGGAAAATTCATCGGGAAAGTATCGAAATCCCATGAATCGTTGGATCATAAAGTTCCTCACAACAACTTGCGAAAAGAGAAAACAGACGAGTGGGACCCGCCTTTCGGGGTTTCGGGGTTTGAAGTTTCATGAATTCAAAGACTAACCTCTACACCCCATAACTCCCGAAATCGTGAAAAGTGAAAAACAGGAAAGGTGGGACCTCCTTCGGGATTTCGGGATTTGGAATCCCGTGACCTCAAACGCCAAGCCTTTACACACCAGAACTTTCGAAATTGTGAAAAGTGAAAAAGAGGAAAGGTGGGACCCCCTTCAATATTTTGGTATTCTAAATCCCATGACTTCAAATGCCAAGCCTTTACACACCAGAACTTCCAAAATCATGAAAAGTGAAAAATAAGAAAGGTGGGACCCGTAATTCAGGATTTCGGAACTCGGGGTTTCAAATGTCAAACAACAGCGCAAACATATCCCAAAGCTCTGAAAAGGTAAGGTGGGACCCGCTACTTCGGGATTTTAGAACTTGGGGTTTCAAATGTCAACAACCACACAAGACATTTCCCGAGGTTTCGAAAAGGTAAAGTGGGACCCACTACTTCGGGATTTTGGAACTCGAGGTTTCGGGTTTTCAAATGTCAACAACCGTACAAGACAATTCTCGAGGTTCCGAAAAGGTAAAGTGGGACCCGCTACTTTGGGATTTCGAGACTTACGAACACATGGTGCAAAACCACAAAAGAAAAAGGAAAAGAGAAAAGAGAAAAGTGGAAGCTTCGGTGTTTCGATATTCAGAACTTTGTGAACTCAGAATCCGTACTTCAATATAGACGAACCTTCGAAAGGCGAAAGGGAAGTTGGAATAAGTGTTCCTGTCAAAAAGTTAAGGAAATAAAAACAAATGCAAAGGGAGAGAGAGCTCCTACTATAACTCTTCACACTAGTTTCATCACTCCTTTGTTTTTAACCTTTGCGGGTATTCTCAAACTTTGTTTTTTGGGAGAAAACTTACTTTTGTTTCTAGGAGACTGAGGGTGTAGAAGGATAGGATATACCTTTACTTCACATAATTCCAAACGCCTGAGGACTTAGGAAATTTATGCGCATAGAGGGACACAAAGGATAAAAATAATGTTTGTATAGGGTAAATTTTATAATATCCACTCAGAGCCTCTTTTAAATCAATGCATTAAACATCAAGAGTACTATATGTATGCATCTATAAAAATACATAGTTAAGAATATCATTCCATCAGAATTTGGTAATTATAATTTGATGTTTCTTAGGGATCTGAGTTTGGTTTTCCGGGGGTTTAACTACCGAGAGGACCTTCCCTATTGATGTTAAGCTGCTCCTTTCCTTACTTGCTTAAAGGAATATAAATTACAAGTGTATCCATCTAGCATTTTACTCACAGGAGGAACAATTTTCCAAAGTTTGGATGTTTATTCCGAACTACATGACGATAGACAGAGTAAAACTACAAACAAACTTCATCTTTCGTTACCAGTAACTCTGCTTCGGCAGATAGATATGAGCATTCTAGCAGACAAATTACAACTATATATATATATGGATTTCCTTCACATAAATTTCTCATAATGAACATAAACAAAGAAGTTCCATTTTTTAATCAAATACAATGCATCAGATATCAAATCATTCAACAGAGAATGGAAACTATTCTAGTTTAGATTTATAGGATACATGACATCGGATGAAAATATAGCCATTCATAATAAAAAGGGAAAGATCCACATATCTGAATCCAATCCGCGGGAAGACAAAGGGAACGACCATGTTACTCCCAACCGTAGAACAGGGAAGCCAAATCTACTTGCCCGATTCACCCTCTAGCCTGACCATGAATCCATGAGGGTGAACTTGGAAACTTCGCCTCAATAGTGTCCTTCAATTCCAACAGTTCTCCTCTTCCCTCACACTTACTCAACAGTGTTCATATCAACAAGACAATTCTGTTTAGCAAGCTCCTCTTGCCTTACACTCAATCCGCAGTGTTCATAACAACAACAGAGCTTAGGAATCCTTTCCCCGCATACATGGTAGCGTCCTGCCTCCTCGCACATGTTATTTATCCATTTTTTCCAAGGTTTTTTCCTTCCTTTGGGGATTTTCGCAGCTTTTCTTAATCCCTAATTTTCATGGGCTGCAAGTGGCCAAATCTCTAATTTTCCACTTGTAATCATTATCCCGGGGGTAGTTCCAACTTGTTCCGCACTCATGGAGTCATGGTCAGCTAATTTTAACATGGTTGTTCCATTTGTCCTCTAACAGCTAATATAATTATTCTATTGTGATACAAGTGTCATAGACAAATAGTTAGTTGGGTCCAAACAGATCTCTGCCCAACAGTCACAATAATTAAATACAATTATTAAATTCAAAATTCAGAATTGCCATAAATGGCAAAAATTTTCCAGATTCAAATTTGCCAAAAACGAAAATAAATTTCTAGCACATAAAAATATTTATTTTTGGGGAATGTCAGAGACACTTTGTAATATCAAAATGTTACAATATTTTTCTTAGAATTATTTATACAGAGTGGATACTGTATCTCGGTCTTGGCATACACTAATCCTTAAGGAATTTTAAAACAAAAAAGTTTATAACAATATCACACATCAACTGCCACAACATTCCTAAAATCGTTCTTCAACCATACGACATCTTATCTATCTATCTATCTATCTATCTATCCATCTATCTATCTATCTATCTATATATATATATATATATATATATATAGTAAATCTTATTGATTAATTGGAACAATCTGGGCTTTGCTTCCCCATCTCCGAAATGTTGTGAGTCAATTTTCTTCACTCTGCTTTTAAGTATTAAGAATTTAACTCTCCTCATATAATATTTTATGAAAATCTAGTTTTAAGTGTGTTTTATTTTTTTGAGTGATCGTGAATGCCATCAAAATGAAATGTTAAATGTACAACTTAAAATAAAAAATGGTTTTTATATTAGTTGGTTGATGTAAGGCAATGGTTTTTATACTATATAGTTGTGGTAATGGATAAAAAGGACAAAACCATTATTTACAAGAGTAAATAATAATAATAGGCATATCAAATAAATTTTAAAAATATAGTTTGATTGAATTTACAAATTAAAAGTATAGTTTGAATAAATTTAATTGTTAAAGATGATTTATTATTTAGATTTTTAAATATATTTTGATAAATATATTTTAATAAATGTGTTGAAAATATATTTATGTATGAATTGTTTTTTACAATCAACCATAATAGTATGCCAATGCTTTCAAATTTAGCACTTCTATCATGGTACAAGAGACTTACCAATCATTGATGATCAATCTTGATTCGTAGACACTTTGTAATCTCAAAATGTTACAATATTTTTCTTAGAATTATTTATACATAGTGGATACTGTATCTTGGTCTTGGCATACACTAATCCTTTAGACGATATGGTATTGGTATTGGCATACACTAATCCTTAAGGATTTGTGAAAAAAAAAAAAGTTTATAACAATATCACACATCAATCCTCGCAACGTTCCTAAAACCGTTTTTTTTGAGTGGTTATGAATGCCATCAAAATGAAATGTTAAATGTACAACTTAAAAAAAAAATGGTTTTTATATTAGTTGGTTGATGTAAGGCAATGGTTTTTATATTATCTTGTTGTTGTAGTAATGGTTACAAAGGAAAAAACCATTATTTACAAGAGTAAATAATAGTAATAGGAATTTTACATAAATTTTAAAAGTATAATTTGAATGAATTTACAAATTAAAAGTACAGTTTCAATGAATTTAATTGTTAAAGATATTTTATTATTTATATTTTTAAATATTTTTTGATAAATATATTTTAATAAATGTGTTGAAAATATTTTTATTTATGAATCATTTTTTACAATCAACCATAATAGTATGTCAATGCTTGCAAATTTAACACTATTGTCATGGTGCAGGAGCCTCAAGTCATTGATGATCAATCTGGATTCCTAGACACTTTGTAATCTCAAAATGTTACAATATTTTTCTGAGAATTAATAGCGAGTGGATATTGTATCTTGGTCTTGGCATACACTAATACTTCAGATGATATGATATTGGTCTTGGCATACACTAATCCTTAAAGATTTTTGAAAACAAAAAAGTTTATAACAATATCATACATCATTTTGCTAATAACTTTAGTAATAATGATAATGATGCACGAGTGATAAGATACTAGTTTAGCATGCACCTCTTAAGAATTTTTGAAAAGACAAAAGTATATAACAATATTACGCATCATTTTACTAATAATGATGGAGAAGTGAGTGTCCCATAGGATGTTATTTTAACATGCACGTAGTATATGTATCATTTGATAACTTACTAATAATGATGTGGGAGTGTTCGATAGGATACTAGTTTAACATTCACCTCGTGGATAGTATCATTTCAAGAATAGCTGAATTTGTTTTTAATTATTTCATATTAAAAAATTTAGGTTTATTTAAAAAATGGTTAAAATAGGATATTAAATATTTAATTAAAATATATTTGCAATTCAAAAAATTCAAGTGACTTGTGTTAAAAATCCAAGCGAGTAGTGCTTGACCTATTTGATTAAGTAAAACAATATAATTAAAAAAAATACAATTAGCCATTGCCATCTTAATTTTAAATTGCAAGTTGTTACGAGGTTGAATCCTCTTGAAAATCCTTGTTTAGCATTGAAAGGTTTTCCCATTGAAATGAGCAACCTAGCTTTAGAATAATGAAATCAGGAGTCTACATTGTGAGACTACTTGTGCATCCAATTAATATATTAATATAGGATGCATAAATATTACAAATTAGATAATATTTTTTTTGTTTGGTAGTTTGTTAACAACAAAGTGCCTTAACAACACACTCTATCACCAATTGTCCTACACCTTGGAACGCAAATTAGTAAATATTAACAATAATATTAATATCAATTTTTTTATCCAAATAATAAAATAATATTAATATTAAATATTTTATCCAAAAAATAAAAAAATTAAGGTCAATATTAATATTAATTTCTTCTTTATTCAAATAATACAAAATTAAACTTAGTAAATCACCTCATTGTCTTAAAATAATATTAATATTAAATTCATTATCCAATGAATTAAAAACTAAACTCAATAACTATTTCCCTTGTTAATTTAAATTGAGCTTAAGGGATGGTGGGGTATTTGGATCTGGTATTACAAAAACTACCAGATGTGTATAGTTTCAGTGTAGTTTTATTTTAGATGGTGACATCACAAAAGGCTCAAATCTACTCGGAATTTTTCAATCTTTATTTTGAAATGTATATGAAACTTTTTTTTTCCTTACTTTAGAATATCGTTACATAGTTTAATGCGGTTCAATATCATGCAATGGAAAATTTTCAATCTTTATTAATTTAAATTTTGAAATGTATTTGTTATCTTTTTTTCCCTACACTAGAGTATCTTCACTTAGTTTAATTCCCTTCAATATCATGTACTGTAAAATTTAAGTCAAAGTAAGTATTTACCTTATTTATTTATTTTTTAACAAAAACTAGCAAAATTGTATTATCTGTGTGGAAAAATCCACTGGTTTTACATATAAAAGTTCTGTAGAGATCGCCTAGATTTCCCTCTTAAGGAGGGATTTTTACAAAAGTGGGGATTGATGTTGTAACATAGTTTAGATCGTCTCCTTTGATTTTGCCAAGTTATGAAAGTTCAATTCCCTGGATAGCTCCAGAAAATGATATCGCTGATAAATATTATTTGACAAAACATACAAAAACTGGAACTTAGTTACCCTTTTCAAATTTGATATGCCGCATGTCCTCCATGATTTCTGGGTGTGGCTCGTCCAGATCAGGTATTGGATGGACCGAATTTGATTGTGCATTCCTTGAGTGTCCCTGTTGCTCACTCATATTTCTTGGAGGTGCATGCGTGTCATCTAACTAGTCTAGTGTTTGCTGCAACATCTTTATCTTCAGGCGATTGACTTCAATCTGACTGCATTGGGCATCGCTTTCATCCTAGAATTTACCAATCGGGACTCTGTGTTGGGATAATGTTTCGAGATAAAAGGCTCGGTTGGAACTCATTAGGCTCATTTGAACTATGAGACTGCTACAACCACCACAATCCATTTCCCAATATTCCTCTGGCCAGCTTCTCGATTCCTTCTGAGCTTCATTTTCTTGTTGCATTGGGTCATTTTCTTGATCGGACCTGACAATTCCTTGGTGCGAGGGATGTCATCGAGGCAGGAAGTAAACTGAAATTCCAGAGATTGATGATAAATTCAGGACGACTCGAGAGTTCTATGGCTAGCTAATTGAGGGATCCAGGGGGGCATGAAGAGGCCCAAGGCTAGACAAGGCTCTAAAAGGTGAAGGAACCAAAGTCTTGTGAGCTGAGATGCAGGAATCTGAGCGAGAATTCTAAGAAGAGAAAGGATTCCAGAAAGTGCTTAACAAGGCATACCATGAGGGTTACGGGGAATGAGGATAAGTAGAAGTTCAACCAAGGATAATGAGCAAGCAGATGGCAAATCCCAAAAAAAACATAAATTGACCAAGGAAGACGCCATGGTTTCCCATGGTTCTAATAAAAGATAGAGAGTACTTACATGTGAGTTCATGGGAGACTCCCTGCAGACTATTCCATCAGAGGCCATGGACACAAGACTGGAGGTGTGGCTGACGTCCAGGGAGCTACTGCGTTTTGTGAGCTGAGTTTCTTGTAACACTTCCACCATTGGGTTCCACGCAATTCATATATTTACCAACTTGCGTAATGATGACGTAGGGGTCATTAGCCATCGTTTTGTCTCAGATAGGGAGTCCCACTCATTCTTCCTACCACCTAGTTAACCCAGGCAACCCTTGCTCCACGTGGATGTCTCCTAGTGTCCCCCTTGTGTTGTCAGAACTACTCGTCCACTCACCCGATGAGAAAATTCTTAAATTCACAAAAAATCCCCCATCTATTTTGTCTCATTAGGGGGAGTGACTTCCCTTCCTGTGCATGTGCCCTTGACTTTTGTTTGAAGTCGTAGTTTGGAACCTTCTTGCACTGGTCTTCGCTCAATCATAAATGATCATTAGTAAAGGGGTACTAGGGTTGAAAATTCGTCTATGCTTAGGGCACCAGGCATTGCCCCTATTGCTGCAGTGAGCATTTTCTCGGCTTCAGTGTTATTTTCTGCCAATATGTGGTAGATGGTGGTTTTAATATATGAGGAGACCATCCTAATTCTATCCATGATTTGCTTTAATCTTGAGTCTGTGGGTTTTGTTCCCTATATCATCATTCTTATTATGTTTTTAGAGTCCCCAAGGACTACAACCTCTCAAATTTCCTTAGTCTGGGAGAGTTGTACTCCTTTTAGAAGAGCGTAGGCCTCGACTTTATTGTTAGTTTTTGTCCCCATATTCCAATGGTAACTGAAGGATTTTTTCCCTCCAGGGTCAAAGAGCACCCACGACGCCTGCAACCCCTTAGTATTTTCCTTATTAAAAACACAATTTTCATTGTATTAATAATTTTTTTTATATTTATTATTTATATGATATTATAGTGAATATTCTTTCTCTTAAAACTGTTTCATATTTTGTTTAAAATTTATACAATAATTTTGTTAAATATTATAGACATAAATATTTTTTAAATATTATTAATCAACAAAATAAATGATTATTATATTTTATATTTCACTTTATCTTAATATTTACTTCAATTAGACTACTACATACATTTTTTTTTTTTATTATAAGTAAATATATTTGATTCAACTAAAATATTATTTTTTCACTTAAATACTTTATAAAATATTACTATACATGAAAGCAAGCTGAATTGTATTTTATTTTATATTGCATTTTACTTAATATTTGATTTCCTTAAATTATTATATACATATTTAATTTTATGATTATAAGATAATATATTTGATTGAACTTAAATATTTTTAGCTTTTATATGTAACAGACATATGGAAACTATTTATATACATATTTAATTTCATAATTATACAATAATATATTTGATTGAACTTAAATATTTTTAACTTTTATGTGTAGAGGGAAACTATCTATCTTTAATATTTGAAATCTCTAACAGACAAAGAAAAACTCTAACGGATGGAGAGAAACTATCTATCTATCATATTTGAAATCGAAACTGAAAAAACATAATAACAACGGGTATCGAACTGATATTATTAAAAACACAATTTTCATTGTATTAATATTTTTTTTTAAATTTTTATTATTTATATGATATTATTGTGAATATTTTTTCTCTTAAAACTGTTTTATATTTGTTTAATATTTGTTATTATATTACAAAAGATATAATTATAAAAAGTTTTATATTTATTATTTATATGATATTACAAAGGATATAATTATATATTTGAAATTATGTATAAGAAAAATAACAAAATCCTATAAAAAAAATTATACAATAACTTTGTAAAATATTATAAACTTCAAATTTTTGATTTAAATATTTTTTAAATATTATTAATCGAACAAACTGAATGATCATTATATTTTATATTTCAATTTACCTTAATATTTAGGTCAATTAGACTATTACATACATAATATATTTGATTCAACTTAAATATTAATTTTCCACTAATAATTTATAAAATATTACTAAATAGGAAAGCAATCAATTAGACTATTACATACATAATATATTTGATTCAACTTAAATATTAATTTTCCACTTAAATAATTTATAAAATATTACTAAATAGGAAAGCAAGCTGAGTTGTATTGTATTTTATATTGCATTATACTTAATATTTGATTCCCTTAAATTATTATATATATATTAATTTCCTGATTATAAGATAATATATTTGATTGAAATGAATATTTTTAACTTTTATTTGTAACGGAGGGAGGGAAACTATCTATGTTTAATATTTGAAATCTCTAACGGGCAGAGGGAAACTCTAACAGGATGGAGGGAAACTTTTATCTGTCATATTTGAAATCAAAACTGAAAAAGCATGATAACACATGGATAAAGTGACCATTTGGGAATTTGTGAAAATCAAAAGCGAAAAAGCATGATAAGCTCTAAGGGATTGTCCTTCAATATTTTCCTCCTCCTCGATGATCTCTATGGTATGCTTGTATGATCTCTCTGGCATGCGTGTGTGGGGAATGAGTCTATGTCAAGTCCGAGATGTGTCTGAAAAGGCTGAAATGAATTGGGGTAGAGTCTGAGTCATGTCTATGTGATAGAGGAAGAGGCTGAAATGAATTAAAGGCACCTGCATCATCCGTTGGAGCTTCCGAATGATCACTGCCATCTTAATGGTATATTTTGTTAAATATATTGTACCCTCAATAGTCTGAATGTACACTGCCAACTGTTCTGGATAGTTGTACTTTCTATTATTGTTTTGCTTGAACCTATTTAGCTCAACTATTTTCGCTCATTGTAAAGGGGCTTCGGATGTAATCTCTTCAGTACTTCTTCATACATTCCAATATACTATTCTATTATTTTCTCTCTGCATTTCCTCCTTCACAATTTATCCTGGTATCAGAGCATCAGTAGTAAGCCTCTTTACATAGCCCGGAGAGCAACACGATCCTAACAACGCAGAGCTTACACGCATCTTGAGAGCACATGACATAGACTTTTCACAAGGTTTGGAAAGCTGTCTGTAATACTCTCTAAAGATTGCCGTAAGAAACTCATGCGAGGTTGCAGAGTGTACTACGCTCGAAAGAACAAGGAAGCAGAGATCGAGAGAGAAGAAACATTAAAGATTCTTGTAATCTTTTCAAGAATCGTCAAAGATTGACGAAGAAAAGCCAGAGAAGGTGAGAACTTTTAAAGAACTCGAAAATTTTGCTCAAATCTGTTAAGGATTGGAGCAGTGAACAAAGAATTTGTGAAATTCTTTCAATCTTTGAAAGATTCACAAATTTTTCTTCCGCAAGAGAAATTTCTGTCAAATTTGACAAAGATCGCGTCAAACACGCAAGGAACAACCATTGTGGCCATAAGAGTCCTCCTGTGAATGGATCCGAGGTGGGAAACCGGTTCAGAAGGGACGAGGAGAGCGCGGAAAAGCGGAAGCATTTCAGCCGTCAAATCTTGCGCAAAGGCCCGACAGTCGTTAGATCAACAAGAAGGTGCACGATGTTTAGTCGTTTGAAGCGCACAGGAGAAATTTCGACTTGTGGAGTCGCGAAATCCCGACGTCATCTGAATCGTCTATCAAGAAACATGCAGCAAGATGTCAAGTCAGCATTCCTAAATATATCATTATTATTTCTTTATACAGAGATTGTTTTGTAAATTCATTCAAGACTTTTAATCTCTTTCGGCTTATTCCAAATCTCATGTATAGCCTTCCTTTTGATTTGTCAATTTGATTGAAAATATTTCAGGTCCTGCTCTGTTCTATTAGCATGTAAATAGTCATTAGTTGGAAGAGATTAATGGAAGAAGAGGCGCCTTGATTGGATTCAATCCCTTCTAAACCCTTTCACAAAACGAATTCGTGTTAAAGGTATATATGGCTCTGATTTCGCTTTTCTTCTCGCAATAGGTTAACATTGATGTCATTGCTTTGCCCATGTTCAATACATGTAATATTTTGTTAACAAGAGCTGTAATCGAGAGTAAGTTAACCCGTCTCTGCAGTAATTTAATCTCTTATGTTATTGTGTTATCTTTCTCATTAGTTTAACCTGAATCCTTATTTTTAGTGCTTAATTTATTTATATTATCTCTTTTTATGTAACTATTCTGTAACTAATTTTTCATTGGCTTCTGGGTAGTTAGTTTAATCTGCTTCTTGAACAGCTTAAACAATCCATTTTTGGAAATTATAGTTAGTTTAATCTGCTTCTTAAACAACTTCATCCACTTGATTAGTTAACTGAACCACATATTATTTTATTAATTAATTGAATGAAAAAAAAATTGTATATGTATTTTTTCCCATATATCGATGTTTTTCCTTTCACTAGATTACAAATTATAAAGCATACCCATTATTACAAATCGCTTCACCCCTCCTGAATGAATAACTATATCACGACACCACCATAGGATATTTTATTATTATTATCCTATTGAGTTCATTTTCGTGAGTATAATCCCCATAAGCTTAAAGGTTGAAATGGTTGCATGCTTACAAGTTTTATCAATAGTTTATAGGTAAAAGTTTTTTAGCTTTTATATATTTGTACATATGAATTGCTTTATTTATTTTTAAATAAAAATAAAAGAAATAAAAGAAATTAAGATTTTTAATTTTCAAATATATTGTATTAAATGTTTTTATTTAAATTTCTAGATTTATAGATTTTACTGATTATTTTTATATAATTTTAATGATAAACTTAGTAAAAAATTGTTAGATTCCTAGATTTGAGTAATTATTTCTGAATAATCACTCAAATGAATTTTGAACAACAAAAAATAGGGATTTATGTCAATTTATATGGCAAGATTCAGACAAAAAAAAAAAACATTTTCAGACTTTAATTTAAATTAAAAGAACCTCAACCTTCCATTTTAGTTTTCAAAAAGATTTTATGCCTTGCTTGTTGAAGCCATATATTTCTTTTTGAACAACAAAAAAAATAGTAACTTATGTAAATTTATATCGCAAGATTTTGATAAAAAAAAACCATTTCACACCTTAATTTAAATTGAAAGCACCCTGCCCTTCCATTTTATCTTTCAAATAGATTTTATGGGTGGCTTGTTAAAGCTATATATTTCTTTTCAATCGAGCTTAGGAACGAGCTGTTTCATTAAGTTGTCTATTCTTATTAAATAAGAATAGAAGAATCAAAGTTTTTCTAAAACTGGATTTGGGGTTTTAGTATTAGAATATGTTAAATGGTTTATCTCTAAATTTCATAATCTTTTTGGTGTATATAGTATGTATTTATATTTGTTTTTTTTTCATTTACAACGATTATTTTTTAAGCTTGGAAAAATAATATTTTTTAGTCTTTAGATATTTTGTACAAATATATGAATTGTTTTTATTTTTTTAAATAAAAATAAAAGAAATAAAAAAATTAAAGTTATGAATTGTTTTTATCTTTTTAAATAAAAATAAAAGAAATTAAAAAAATTGAAGTTATGAGTTATTTTTATCTTTATCTTTTTATTTTTTATAAAAGAAATAAAAAAATAAAAAAAATTAAGTTTCAAATATATTGCATTAATTGTTTATATTTAAATTTCTAAATTTTATGATAATTAATTATATGATTTTTATATTATAATTTTATTGGAATTTTTTTTTGTATTTATAGTTCATTTTCCTTTTAATTAATTAAGTAAATAGAAAACTTGTATATATTTCTTTGTGTACATTGAATATTTTATTTTATTGTGTTGTATTTTAACTTAAAATATTTATTATTTGGTATTTTTTCATTGGGGATAAAACTATATTTTTTTAATTTTTGATAAATTCAGTATTTATGTTAGTGATTTTACATGTGGTTTCTTATCTTTTTTAAGTGTGTGATGTAAATTTATTATATATGTGTTGTCATTTTGTTAATTTATTAGTATTTGTTTGTATTTTCTATTAAAATTATGTAATTTTTACTTTAATTAACATAATGGATACATGGTTCTCTATTCCATATTCAAAAACATATTTGAGTAAATTGTATATTGTGATATTATAAATTTGTTCAAATAATTATTTTCATTTTATGCAATGAAGTATTATGTGAGGCTTAGGCCTTGGGTTTTATAAAGTCTTAGGCTTAGGTTTAGACTTATTATTAGAGATTTAGACTTAAGGTTAGGCTAGGATAGGATAACCGCCTCTATCTAGGTTAGGCTAGATCACTCTATCGTGGTTAGGGTAGAGTAGGCTACACTAGGTTAGCGTGAGATGAGCTAGGTTAGGTTGGGCTAACCTAGTAGGTTATTGTAGGGTAGGTTATATTAGGCTAAGTTAGGGTAGGCAAAGGTAGGATAGGTTAGGCCAAGTTGAGATAGGCTAGGTTAGGTTAGGTTAAGC
>JASDQU011102823.1:16958-30638 GCA_032191745.1 Picea mariana
GGAATTAATAAGACGAGGTTTATGTCCCAACAAAATTATGTTGTTCATCCTTGAAGATATCATGAAAAAATTTACAATGGAATTATGTCTAGTTTTATGCCTATGTCTTTACCATCTATTGAAACAGTGAATACAATATTGACACAAATTGTTTCCTCAGATAAATGTTTTAGTTCTATTGTAACAATAACTACCAATAAAATTCGATTTGTGACATGATTAACCTTTTCCCTCTAGGCCATACTTCAAACTATGTCTAGTGTCTACTCTATTAAAGTCCATGTCTTCATTGAAAAGACAATCGTCAACACAAGAACATAAAAAAATTACAAAAAATTATTATGAAAGCTTGATTAATGTCCATATATTAATATCATTATCCCCAAAAAAGTTTATGTTCAAATTTGTTACTGAAATCCATTCATGGAAAGCAATTAATCATATAAAGAGGGCATAGAGAGGGAATGACAGTGAATGACAATGAACGATGATGTTTGACCGTTGATCATTGGATCAAAATGGAAGAACATTGGATGACTCAAATCCACTTTCACTTTTGAAATAACATGATCGCTAAATACCAAGGGTGGACATGAATTTAAATTATGTTAAATTTAACAATCCACGTTTAAGAACTAGGTTCTATTGAGTTTAGCTTGGGATTATCTCGGCTCCATATTTCATTGTTGAAATAAATGAGGACCATCCACTCAACGAATGGTTAAAAACCAACCATTAATTTGTTTAAAGTGCCCAGATAATCCTGGATCCTCCACTCAATGGTTGGTTAAATATGAATCGTTGAACTTTATAAATGCCAAGGTAAGCCTCATATGTATTCGTTCTCCGTCACATGTCAAGATCATATTGAAAGATATGATAAGTTGTGATGGATTAAGGCGTTAACTCTAATAGAACTTGGATGTAGGGTAAGGTCACCTACTAAATAAAGTAAGTGTCTTTGGGATAGAGTATACCATAGTCGTTTCACCCTGTTTTTCTAGCTATTAATCACAATGCCTGATCCTACGAGAAAAGGGGGCCATGAATGAGCACCTACCCAATGTTCGATACAGGAAATGCACCAGGTTAGAGGGTAAGGTCAGCTGGTAAATAGAAAAAGTTCCTTAGGGATAAGGTATAGAACAAGGATTGTTCTTCATCATTTAGCCATTGGTCACAATGCTTGGTCCTATGGGAAAATGGGCCACGAGATTAGCACCCATCCACCATGACAACACATGAAATGAAAAGCAGAGAAAATAAAAGCTTGAATATGATCCTTTGAAGGACTAAGGATGTAGTTGAAGTGTGGGCTTATATTATGAATATTTGATAAGGTAATTTTGAAGACCAAACAAAGGATTCAAATTCATTTTTTGACTTGGATACTAAGAGTAGCTGTCATGCACAATGCTCTTTAAAAACATTATAAAGAGCATCAAGAAGAACAAAATTTGCACCATTTTACAACAATTGAATTAAGTATGGTACTATTGAAAGGAAAAAATCCTATGAAAAGTTCTTGGATTACCAGTGCTAATAGAGAATATGATTCTGATGAATACACCCCCCCCCTTCTCTCCTCGAGGATGCTCAACCTCCCGGTCTAGGATCGTTCAAAATATTGAGTCAAACCAAATCTTCGACCCCTGCTAGAACCGAAAATTTGATTTAACATAGGCCCCTTATCTCCTTAGGCGTAGGTCCTATGTAACCCACAAGATCCCGCTAAGCCCCTGTCCCCTTTTAAGAAACTCAAATTTAATAGGCACTAGCTACTTCTTCTAGGCTCTTCCAACATATGACCTCGGGCTATGACCTCTAACTAGCCCCTTTCGTGACTTCGAGCTTCAATAGTTTTGATTGCAGCTGAAGCCTTTTCACCCAAACCCCGAACTAGAAAACTTACCTGGATGGGATATACGACTCACGTTCCTCCAATAATGACTGTGATCCGCTTTGGGACTCTGGACTTCGAGAGTTCCAAGCGCTCAAAACACCTTTTTCCTCCATATTATTCCATACTCGGGGCTACAGATGAAGCGCCATGCGTCCTCCTCGATCAATGGATCCTGATTCATACGGAAATTCGGGCTTCGGTGCTTTTCAATGCACCTAACCACTTTTCCCCCCTCGAACTCTGAATCAACGAAATCACCTACACCAGATCTATGGTCTGCGCTCCTCTGACATAAAATGATTTTGATCTACTTTGGGACTTCGGAGTTCGGGATTTCTGAACGTTCTAATGCCTTTCTTCCCCAAAGTAAATTCTACCCAAAGCTATGGATCGAATGCCACATACTCACCTCAATCAATGGTCGAGATGTCCTTTGATTCCCCTTCGGGTGACTTGCAGTCAACGCCCCTTTTCTTTTATTTCTCCCGGAGTGTCAATCCTCCAAAGTGACAAATCTTCCACCAAGCATCTCTTTCCAATGGACGTTTCAGATGGAGTTTGACACTTCGACCTTCGGGGATTTTCATGCACCATGTGTCCCTATGTTCATCAATGACTCCTATTTCCTTTGGGAATTCATGACTTTATCTCTTCAAAGATTTTCTCTCCAATTCCCGTGAAGCATCATATCATTGAAGTGACAGAGATGATGTCACGTGTACAAGAAACTGACGGCTAGGATTTGGATTCTTACCTTTGGAGATTCAGATGACTTCCAGTCAACGCTCCACTTATCCTTGCTCTTCCCTGAAGTCCATGATATTTTAATGTGTGTCCTCCTTAGATTGATGGTCACAATGGACTTCGCTACCTTGAAACTTCAGGAGTTTTTTCTCACTCCACACAATATTTTCATCGAAGTGATTTCCTCTGAAGTACGCATATCTCTTCCACGTACCCTTTTGGATCCAACGGTCCAGATTCACTTCATCTCTTTGGAACTTTAACGATCTCGCTCCTTGAACACTTCCAAACTTCTGAAAAGCTCCTTCTCTGAAGCACAGGATATGGCGACACCTATCCTTGCAGGATCGACGACCCAAATCTTCTTTGAAACTTAGGGCTTCAGAAGTTTTACATACTCTACTCCAACTTTTTGCTGAAGTATTCTTCTTATGAAGTGTGCAGATGTCCGCCACGTATCTCTTCCATATCCAACGGTCTGGATTTCTTCGGCCTTCGCGACTTTGGTGATTTTTCACGCTGCTCATCTGGGATGTCCAAGAGTGTGATTTCTTCGGACTTCCAGATATTTTTTCACCTGTCCCTTTGGATGATGGACAGTTTCGAATGACTTCAGAACTTCGGGACTTAGGTGATTTCTCACTGCTTGCACATAAAAATGGGTTAAATTCACATGCACTTACCTAGATCCAATGACTACTAGTCCTTCACTCCCAGATCTGACAGCTAGGATATGTTCCTCCTCCTCTACGTACTCCTCCTGTCGTCTAGGTGTAGAATTCAACAACCCAAATCAGGCTTTGCCTCTGATAAAATGACATATCTCGCTCCTCCTCCCAAGCTTCGCCACTTTCTCCCAAATTGGGAAAATTTGGCAAGTATCCAAAGGCTGCAGCCTTGGATCCTTCTCCTATGAGCCCGACCACTTTACTCTCAATGTCACTACTCCTGAGCTCCTTTCAATGGAATTTGACCTTGCCCTGGTGAAAAATTGTGCTCTAAGTGAAAACTTGCACTACCTTTCCAATTTTAACCTCTAAAGGTCGTTGACCTCCGCTCGTTGTGTAGAATCACTGTGCACACTTGCACTATCCTTCTTGAGCCTTGCAGTTTCTCGGATGTCGAAGGGACTCATCCCTTCTGCTTCTTCCCAAGGAAATTTTGGTGCCCTTCTGGTACACTCTTCACTCTTCTAAACTTCTGAACCTGAAATAGGTTCACCTATGTGCACTCCTTTCACATGACTGAATCTTCAGACTTTATCAACACCTATCAAAGTGTTGGCCTAGTGCACTCCTCGCACAAGTTTTCCTCTTGAATCTTGAATCCTTCAGGTTCACCGATGCATTCCTTACATCTGATCAATGCACACTTGCAAATTTCCTCCCCGCAATCTATGACATTGATTGTCTCATGATGCAAACTTGTACCCGCTCAATGCACTCCTTGCATAGCCTTTCCTTCAGAGTGTTCAAAAACTCTGAAGTATTTTCTCCTTCCATAGATTTCCAGAGTGTTCAGTAACTCTAGGGTGTCCTCCTTGACAGTTATCCTCCTTGAACTCGAAACAGAGTTCATCTTTGCACACTTGCACCTGTTCAATGCCCTCCTGGCATATCTCTACAGAGTTTTCCAGTAACTCTGGCTACGCGTACTCCTGCACAAAATTTCCTCCAAGTTGTTCAGTAACCTTGAGTCTCCTCTCTCTTTGAGACTATCCTGGTGTTCCCTCTCGACAAGTTCTTCTTTGAACTCGAAGTAGAGTTAAGATACACACTCCTTGTGTTGCCTCACAGAGTTCCCAACACTCTATCATGCACTCCTTTCATTTATCCCAAAAGAACCCATAATAATTCAACCAACTCACAGATAGAGAATTCTACCTTTACCTTGCAGATGGAAACTATCACACACATCTACATAATACATGCATAAACACACAAATAACATTCATAAACACATAGGGAAACATACACAGAATCATATGTAGGAAAAATTGCTCTTGTTTTTATTAATATGAATGTCAATTACAATATGTGTGAAAACGATCGGATTGAAAAAGAGTCTCGTCTCTTCTCTCCTTGGATTACAATGAATTTTTCTCAACCTTTAGCAGCCTCTACTGGAAATACAACACAAATCTTTATAAAAGAGGAGACTCATTGATTCTTTTTCTCCAACTATACTAGTGGTGTATAATAACCATTTACAATGCCTATCTACTGAGGAAGATTACATTGAATGAACATCTAGTGCTAATTGGATCTAGATCAACCTATAATCAACCATTAAAGGTGGCCTTAAATACAACCTATACAAAGGCATCAAATCAACTCTTATCAGCCTTACAACATTTAAATTACATCGAATTTTTAAAATTGAGGGGAAAATGAGAGGGATGATGCCTCTCCCCTCCTTGAATGCGCTTTGATGTGATGGAATGATGGCACGTTGATGAGGTGAAAATGATTCTTTTGCATCATACTCCATTGTTGGGAAAATCATGAGCTCCTCTACTCCACTATTGAAATCCCCATGGATCCCAAACTCTCCCTTGGAGTTGTCCACCTTCTCCTTTGTTTTGTTGTTGTTGTTGTTGTTTCCCTGCTGCTGTTGCAGGATTTCTTCTGTTCAAATTCTACTTGCTGACAACTTCTTCTGATGACCATCAGGTCTTTGATTTCCTCTATCACCTCTTCCAGCTGCTCTACTAGATGGCTTTTCCTTTCATGTAGACTTCCCTATTGCACTTCCTCCTTATCAATGGGTAGATCAACTGGATACCCCATGCTACCTTTATCACTTGTGGCCTTGACTTGCCACTTCCATGTAGGTTTCAATTCTGTATTTTCATCATGTTGGCAAGCGTAAGTAACACACCGTCAACTGGAAGGTCATATCCAGACCAATTTTGTCTAATTAACCCAAGTTGTTTGGAATGAAATGACCCGATGATTTTAATGGCTTCGTTGGCCAACTAAAGTCATAAAAATAATAAAAAAAATGAAACCAATCTGAAAGATATGATACTGATAATATAAGTTTACTAATTAAAAGTGTTCAAATAGAAATATGAGTATGTGAATATGATTATAAACAGTCTATATACAACTTGCAAGGTTTACTTGAAATCTTGTGAAATGAATCTTCTTAAAAGTGTTTCTAAAAGAGATAAAGAAAGCACATACATTTTTCTATTTTCTTTTTGAATATTCAAGGATTTGAAACTAATAAATACCAAGCAAGTACAATTGAAACAATGATACATAAACAATCAAAGCTAATTCATGTAATCATCATTTCATAAATAAATAATTTAACTAAATAACACACAAACTAACCTATAACTAATTGATTAAACTTAGTTTATCTTCTTGTGTTGTTTGAGCTCCTACTTGTCCTCCATGTAAGGGAAACCTGTGACAGAACAATACTAGTACTTCCAGAATAAATTCCAAGAAGTGTTTGATGTGTTGGAGTAAGAATATAACAATAGAATGATAACTGTAAAAATCTTATGATCTTATGGTAATGAATAGCTTAGAATGAAAGGAAATTGAATTCAAAGTATTAATATTATCCATCATCTAACATTAGGAATAAATTCAATAATTATCAAATGATAAATTGATCACATATACAAAATGGAGTAACAAATTATGGACAACATCTAAATACTTAACAATTTGAAACACCATATGACGACAAGGCTAAAGCTGCATCAAAAAAAATAATATTTCATGAGACCGAGGCAATAGAATACACAATGGAATAAGCATCACACAGGTCTAGAGATGATGGTGAATAGCTTTCCCATATTAGTTCCCAAAATCACATGTCCATACTATATCCCAGCAAAAATATCCTTCACTACTAACACTGATCACTATTTAAACTAGTTTTGGATTAACAAACTCTTATCATGCAATATAGAGTGTAATCCCCCCAAAATAGGTTGTTTTACAAAACTAGTACAACAGGAAAGTATTCCTGTAGGAATTGGTTTATCAAAATTTATTACATAATGACAAAGTTTTATCAATCAAAAAGAAACTATTAACCTATACAACGCATAATCCAAGATGGATTCTCCTTATGAATAGCAGCATAATTATCATTTTCCTGTAGATGACAAAATGAAATTGATATTTAGAAAATAATGCCAACTAACATTCTTAAATAGATTGGCTATAGAATCGTGAGATTTTGTAGCTAGTCTTATATTAACAAAAAAAATCAAAACTAAATCTTTCTATTTGACTTTTATAACAGAATAAAATAAAATAAAATAAAAATTCACTTTTACCATTTTGGAAATTAGACAGTGAAGGGTCGAATAGTTCTGAATTAATGATGGCATTGAAGTTGGTTGCATTTTTTATAATTACACTATCGGATATTTTAGGACTTTTACTTGTCCGATCTGCGCATGCCTTCAACTCTTGATTTCCTCATTCAGGTAGAGAATTGCAAACAACCAAATGTTTTAATTGTGCCTGTAAATATGGTATGTCCCTGTAATAGCGATCSACCCAGTCCAAAYAATTGTCACAATGTACCGGTGCTAYAGCAGGCCGAGGTTGAGTGTACTTAGCAATGGGTGCTTCGGTCCTTCCCGTGGATTGTTTCAAATCATGGCCTATGCCAGCAAATCCCTCTTGGCCTTTTAGAAACAGAGGAAGTCTAGAAACAAAGTCGTATTTCACAACTTGACCAACAATTTCGTTCCCGAGACTTTGGTTATCTGTATCTTCCCGTGCAACGAAATCATTGATCTCGTCATTGAAACAATGATCATTGACCTCGATCATTGAGATCTATCTCAAATGATCCTGATTTCGATTTCTCAGACTCCTAGATATTAATCGATCATATCTCTCTTTTATAAAACACAAATATGAGTTATCCTGTTTCTTTCTCTTACGATATTTATTAGCATCAGGTTTGTCACTAAAGCCCAGCTCAATAGTAGGAATAGGAGAAAAATTCTCTTGTAATACATCCACTACCTCTTCTAACGATTTTCTTTGTTTGAAAATACATCGTGGTTGTTTACCAAGGGGGGTTTGCAAAGCAACAGAATTTGGTTCATTAAGCTCACAATCATTATGTGAATCAAAACCTTGACTCTCGGTCACGGGGTTATCATGATTGGGGTTTACATTTGAATGCAAAGGTGATTTCATTGTTCTCTCGGTTAGGGAAACACTGTTCTGACACAGAAAGTTTTCCCAAGTGTCCCCAATTTGAGACAAGTGTGATAGCAACATAATTCTTATAAGCCCGTGGTTAAAGAGACTTGACAGAGGGTTCCAAATCTATTTCTTATAACGTTTTGACATCTTATACAGGCTCATTAACAAATAGAAGGTAATGTTTAGCTTACACCCTAGGAACAACATCAACAGTCGGATGTGGTATAAAAATACTAAACCATACCTTCCCTCACAGATCATAAACTATCTCAGAATCAAAACAAGTTCGTTCCATAGAGGTTTCAAGAGGGTAATAGGAATACCTTTAGGGTAGCATGTATATTTCCGAGAGACCATGAACAGGCTCCAAGGCATGTCTTCCAGTTTATCATTTTTGAACTATTTTTCTCCTTCCTATGACAATCATGTTTCCTAGGATATAGAGTCCTCTGTGAACTCCAATTACAGATCCCCAAATTTGTCTCTAAACCCGTCAAACGTTTGAGCAGAGGCATGTGCAACTGCCAGGTTATAACCTTCAAATTTTTGGATTAAAATATCCCAATCGTGTGCCTGCAAATTATTTATGGCATCATCATGGGCGAGAAGGGATTGAAAACCATTAGGCTCAATTCAAACCATATGGGCCATGGTAGCTATCAAATAGACACAATAGATACCATGGGAGGGAGGCTTCATTTCCGAATAGACAAATAATAAGGAGAGGTATGTGAAAACGAAAATGACCAGATACCTACAAACTCGGGCGATTATCATGTTTGGTAAATTAATCTTGGAGTGACAAAAAACAAGAGGATGTGCAGGCCCATGAACCATTACGCACAATGAAGATTAAACGCCAACCACTATCTGTTGCCTATTCAAAAAATGAATGAGGGTCATTAAACATACATGACAACAATATGAGGTGTATTTGTGGGTACATCAAACTTGTACCAAGTGACATGAAAGCGATATGACTGATAGAGAAAAGAGAACATATCAATTTTTAATACAAGGTTGCAGTGCGATTATGGATATCAAATAATCAAACCATGCAACCAACCATAGAGAATCCGATAAATCATAAAAAATGTCGTAGTGGATTAATGAATGAGCTTATAAAACTTAAACTTAGCAACATATAGGTTCCCTTAAAGGTGTAATCTCTTCGGTAAAGGAATAGAATAAATCACAAACTGCAGAATGATTACCCAAGCCAAGTTTTTGTTTCAATTTCATGATTGCAGTCATAAAATTTAAACAAAGCAAAGGAAAATAAAAACGAAAAACTCATATAATAAGCTATCCCAATAAGTCTCTTTGAGGCCAAAATACAGAAACATTTAATGTAAGGAGGTGGTTGCTACAAAATGATTTTATCTCTTTCTGACGACTTTTAATTATGATAAAATTTGACAGAATTGGTAGCTTCCAACAATGGCGACACATTGGGAGAAGCATTTATCTCTGCATCACCAAAATTTATATCAGGGGCACAGATGAAATAAATTTGAGAGACAGTTAATGATAGATCAAGCATTTCAACAATAACTCAAAACATAACACAGTCATAACATTGGGTGTATTTATGTCTGAAATTGCAATTTGGTGTCTTTTTTAAATCACAAGTGTAGCAATGTTTATACAAGTGACTTTGTTACCATTGACAGGGCCACTGCTGCCAGCAGGCATCCATATCCTCAGAAGAGATGTCAGTTAACCCACTCTAGTACCTCCATCCTATCCAAGAGTCATTCATTCATGATAAAAACATTTTCACACTTGATCAAATTAAAAGACATACCTCAGGATCTTCTTAAACCCGACATTTCTTCGCTGCCAGCAGGCCTGTTCAGTACCCTAACAAAGTTTCCTTGGTATCATGTCTGCATTTATCCACTGCCAACAGACCTATTCAGTGTACCTATGGGTTTACATACAATTCCCATACATTATAGTGCTTCCAAATCTCTAAAATTTGTTTATAAGTTTCCATAAATTTCATGATACTTAAGAGAGCGGGGTGATGCTAAAGATCTCATGGTCTCATAATGAAAAGATTGATCATTTAAGAATAATTGTTCTGTTCTGATGACTTTCATCATGATTTGGACAATTATATTTATGTCAATAAATCATCTCTAGGATGGGGAATCACAGTTGATTTGTCCTCATTAAAACATGGATGACGTTAGAAGTTTGTTAAGGATAATCATGTTTTCATGTAATTTTAATGAGAAACCATAAACACTGATTGAACAAAAGATTACCTCTTCTGATATGAGTTTATAACTTACTGTTGAGGTTCTTGAACTATTATCAATTGTTAATAATGAATAAGAATTCTAATTCCCGTCAACAAATGAGTGGTGACTCAGATATTGTTATTCAGAAAACAAATCAAAATCAAGCAAAATGAAAATAACCAAAATCAAAACAGAAAAGAAAATTAAAAAAAAATATTTATAAGAGGGTGGATCATAAATCATCAACCATAATACCTCTTGAMAGCCTAACCATTCACTGGGAAAGTGTCYGGCTATCYCTCCAGSTTATGTAGACGAAAAGAGCTAGGACCCAATTTTTCAGAAATTACAAATGGTCCCAACCATAGGTTTTGGAACTTGGTATGTTCCCCCTTACCCTTGTTCGCTTTGTGCCACTTGAGAACCAAATACCCCAAAAAAATTCCTATCAGAAGATGAGCTTGCATCAAACCAACTCTTCACAATTTGCTAGTGCTGGTCAAGTTTCTTCTTTGCTTTTGTTCTCACCTCTTCTAGTTTTAATAAAGTATTAATCTGGTTTTCTAGAGGAGGATAATCCTTTTCTTTTACCTTCTGTGATATTTGCAGAGAAGGAATTAAGACATGTGGGGGCAGGATGGCTTCTCTTCTATGGATGGGGAAGAAAGGAGAATTATGAATGGAGGATTTTGGAGTTACTCTATCAGCCCAAAGTGCACTGTACAATGCATTGTGCCAATTCTTCTGGTTTTCTGAAACTATCCTTTTTATAATCTTGATTAAATTCTTATTTGCCGACTCGGCTAGACCATTCCATTGAGGGTAGTAGCTGGCAGAATACTTCATTTTAATCCATTTTTCCAGAGGGAAAACATTCATATCAAGGGACAGAAAATAACAGGCATTGAAAAAAACCAGACATTCAGGAATTATGAATTGAGTGATGATATGAGAGTTCAGAAAAGACACTACCTGATTGGTGTTGACCACTTTTAAAGGTAAATATTTAGACCACCTCGTAAAATATTATGTTGCTATGAGAATGTACTTATGTTGTTGTGAGGAGGGTGGATTGATTGGTTCAATTATGTCTAGGCCCCATTGTTGAAAAGGTGCATCTACAATAACAAGTTGCAAAGGAAAACTTTCCTTTTTGACCTATCCTGTAGCCTTTTGACATATTATACCTTTGCAAGACAATGTATGGGAATATTTAAATAGGGTATTCCAATAGTATACCGATCATAGCACTTTTTGGGTGGTGGTATCCCCTTCAAAATGACCATTGGCATCACCAGAATGAAGTTCAGACAACACTTTTTCGGACTCCTCTTTTTCCAAACAATGTAGAAAAACACCATCAAAGTTCTTTCTGAATAATATATCATTGATTAACTGGAAAGATGCATATTTAATCTTAAGTGCTCTTTTGTTTTTGGGATCAGGATGTGAGAGCAGATCCATGCGTTAAATAAATCTAATGTTCTCATACAAGGAATTGGGTGTAGCTTGTGCACAAATGATCTATTTTTCATTATGTAGATTTACAGTTGATGTGTTTATTTGACTTTCTAATTCCTCAACTGAATCAGCCACTAGTTTACACAGACCTTGACCTCTAACGATTTGGGTAGGGGTTATTTCAAAGTCATATTCCTGTAGTTATGTCATCCAATTTAACCTTTTCTCACCCAGCTCTTTTTGTACTAACAGGTTTCTTACAGTGGGGTAAGGAACAACAACTTTGGTTATGGATTTCAACAGGTAACACCAGAAGTGTTTCACTGCTTTAAAAATAGCATATGCCTGCTAATCTACTTTGGGGTAATTAAGTTCTTCTCCTTTAAAAGAAGAGATCATGAAGGCAATGGGTATCTCATTGCTTTCAAAACTTTTCGGTGTAAGCACAACAACATAGGATATGTCAGATGCAAAAGTGTAAAGAGTGAAATCCTAAGAAAAATCGGGACTCATTAGGGAAGGGGATTATATTATTGCTTTTCTAATTGAATCAAAAGACTAAATTTATTTTGATCCCCATTGGTACAAAACATCCTTTTTAATTATATTTTGTAGAGGTCTAACCATTTCTAAGAAACCCGGGACAAATCTTCTAAAAAAATTAATCTTACCCAAAAAGGATTGCATGGCATTTTTGGAAGAAGGAGGAGGAAGTTTGGCAATGGCTTGTAAGTTTAGCCAGCAACTAAGTATATCAGTGTTAGATTGTATTCATCCCTTATGGGTACCTTAAAATTCATGGCATCGGTTCACCATATTTACACCATCTCCAGTAGGCCTGTTTCATCAGAGAGGTTTGTTCCTTTCCACACTTCCTATTTTAACGATCCTTAGACCCTACCTTCCTCGACAATGTCTTCTGAAGATTAGTCACATTATGGAATGGCCATGGCACTCTTGGTAACAGATATTGTGTATCAAGTTGTTCTTGACTCTTTTTCTAATTCAGATATTGTTACCTCGTAGATGAATTGATGTAGATCGCCAACACTCGGGCTGAGATCCGCTCAGGATCATTCTAAATCTGTCGTCCTGAGTCTGATTGACTCTTTGATTTTCCCCATAGGGAATCCCTCACACACTTGACGGTGTATGCACAGGTCCTTATGAGTATTCCACGTGTGATCAAACACCAAGCATCACTCAAACCTCCCAACCTCAATAATATGATCGCGCCCTTTTCCAGATCGGGATTTTGGGTTTCATGATATCGCGATTCCTATTGTCAAGCTTCTTGTATCTTCAACCTCCGAAACCCAAATGGTCGAATTGTTGAAACATTTGGCTGCATCCTCCTCCACAATTGTATCACATTTCGTGACTTTAGGAGTTCCAGAACAAAGAACCCCGACCTCTTGTCTTCAAAAATACTGAAATGCTGAATTCCGATGCGTTCAGCAAAAGACCGGCTTCCAACGAAACTTCTCGCCAATTTGGAGTTTCAGACTTTGCGACTTCATAAATCCTAATGCAAGGCTCACGGTTCTTCAACCTCCAAAACCCCGAAACGGTCAACGAGTATTGACACTACCTGGCAAGGAGTATGTGCCACATGTTTTCTCAACTATCCTTGGTTTCTGAAGTGGATTCCTGCCACCTGTCACTCTTCCTAGCTTTCGGGGCTTGAACAAGCCTTCGACTGCCATTCCCTTACCACTTCAAATCCTAGAATTCTAAAATGGCACCTTCCACGAAATCAACGACTAACAACCTCCCTTTAGATCCAACGACCCATGTTATTTCAGGCTTCCGGGTACTGGGAGTTCGAAAATCTCGACCCAAAAACACTTGTCACCACAATCCCCGAATTCCCGAACCCCGAAACACCAAAATGCCAAAACGCCACTTCACAATATTTCACATTTCACAATGATCCCAAGACAAATTCTTTCTTGGAATCACTAACTGCTACTAATTTATTGAGTTATTAAGTGCATACAAGATTCATCAACACATGGAGATCACAATATATTCAAGATGTAGAAGCACAAGCAAAGATCTGACCTTTTTATTATGAGCAATGTAAGATCAATACAATAGATGGCCGATCTGGCATAAACCTCAGATG
>JASDQU011102824.1:9104-24837 GCA_032191745.1 Picea mariana
CAAATTAATGATTGTGGTGTTGTAAGGCAACTAGGTTTTGGGTATCCCATTGTATTTCCCTCCTCCACTTCTAGGATAGTTGCATTTTATTTCCCAATGTCTCACCATTCA
This sequence comes from Picea mariana, assembly GCA_032191745.1. Taxonomy (NCBI): domain Eukaryota; kingdom Viridiplantae; phylum Streptophyta; class Pinopsida; order Pinales; family Pinaceae; genus Picea; species Picea mariana. The sequence continues at coordinate 9,216 of JASDQU011102824.1, forward strand.
TATGTCATCACTAGGAATTCCACTTAGAACATATCCTATTTCATCATCTAATAGTTTATATTTAATTTTTTACACATTTCACCTAATCACACGGGGGGGCGCTCATATTAGGGCCCTACCATAACCTCCCTACTTTGGGGTACTTAGGAGTTAGTCAATTAATGTATGAGGTCATCTCCTTTGAATAGGGATCAATAGGTAGTTAGTGGTTACTCAATGTAAAAGGGTTACTTTTATTAAATAAGGCACAATAAATGGTTGGTACTTATTAGTGATTGGACAAGTAATTAGGGTTTTGCTAGAGAGAAACTAATTATGGAGCCATCAGGTTATGTAATATTTTTTCAACTATTGTTATGTTATTGCAGATTTGCTCAATAGAAGGTTACCCCCTCAAATATTCCCATGAACATTGCTATCTCTTTTTTGGATTACTAATGCAAGGGTTATATTTTGCAGGTAATATATCATTGTCTCTCTTATTGACTTTTGTATAGTTTATATTTCTTGAATAATTCCTAAATAATTATTGTTTATATTGGTTAAGTACATTACACTTATGGGGTACTTTGAGCAAAATTCATGTAACAATACAAAGCTCTTCCTTAAAAATATGGTCTGGAACTCAACTAGGTTAGCCTCCAAAGTGGTGGTCAACCTAAAAATCTGAATTGATTTGAAAATAAATTAATTCTAATCTATGTCGCCATCACCCTTCCATGAGAACTCGGGGATAGAAAACAACACATTCAATGATACTCCAACCATAGGATTACCTAGAGTGTGTACAAAAACAAATCATGAGGGTCTAGGCTAGTTGACTAGGTTTTAACCTCCACATAAAAAAAAACTATGATTCAAAATTATACTATTCCCAACAATAGGATTTCTCTTGTACTTAGTTGGCTATTACTATCATTCCCTAAACTAGCACTAGGTTGCATTTCCAAATTAGAATTGCAAGAATGAYGAAGAATGACCTCACTTTATTTCAAATATGTAAGGGGTGGCAATTTTTACATGTTGTMTTTGCTACTTCATGGTTGTACCATGTTTGCTAGATAATCATCTTCCACATCAAGTAGTTGGAATACATCCTTCAATGCCTTATATGGATTGATTATTGCATTCCTTTCTACTGGTAGATTGTAATTTTCTTCAAATGTGACCTCTTMCTATACCATCTTTGAATCTCTTGTTTGGATACATGCATCTACTTGTTGGACTCTCTTTGTTTCTATTTTCTTGTTAGACCCTCTGGACACCTCATCTCCCTCAACCCTCCTCCTTTGGATTGGTTCCATCGTGAACCTTGATTATTTCAACCACTCGACAGCCTCTTCTCCATGCTTTCACAACTTATCTTTATCCTTTAAATGTGACTCACAACCCCCCTGATCATTGATATATTGTCTTGAAACATTAGTCCTTTCACGAGTTTCTTACATTTGGTCCAACCACCATTGAATAATGATGTGTTCATGCTTCAAGGCCATCTTTTATCTTTCTTAATACTTTTATTTTTCCATGGTATTCTCCCACCATTAGGTACCCATATTTGATAGCACTATGTCATACCATCCCTAGGCATAGGCATTTACGCTACTATTGTCGGTGGGTTGAAAGGAATAAATGCTTCCTCTGGTGATAACATTTTCAATCAAGTTGAGATTTCTTTCATTCCCTTAGTTTCCCTTCATAATCTATTCTTTGTTGCGAGTAAGATTGGTTCAATTCAGTAGTAAACTCAATGATGTATCCCTCTAATGTTTTTTTGTCTAGAAATAATTTTTTCTTGCAAATTAATGATTGTGGTGTTGTAAGGCAACTAGGTTTTGGGTATCCCATTGTATTTCCCTCCTCCACTTCTAGGATAGTTGCATTTTATTTCCCAATGTCTCACCATTCATATGTCATCACTAGGAATTCCACTTAGAACATATCCTATTTCATCATCTAATAGTTTATATTTATTTTTTTACACATTTCACCTAATCACACGAGCCTCTTTCCTTGAAAATAGATTGATATGTTTATCCAACCAATCTTCTAGGTAGGTATACATCAATGGGGAAGTCATAATGATGATGATGATTAATGTACATTTGGACTAGAATTGATCTAGTGGACCTTAAGAAAGGTAAGATATTACTTGGATTTCTTTAGAATTTTATTTCTGTATTAGAAAAATGATTAAGAGAAGAGTTCCAAGATCACTATAGTTTTGATGACTTAGAAGGTGAGGGAGGTCGGTATTGTGGTGAATATTCTGAAATTGTGGTCTAGTTTGGGTATATGCAATGCACTTTAAAAGAAAGTGTTTTTCATCTTCAACCCACTTAGTGTCACTAGTTAAAACCAAGATATACATTTGATGTTCTAGATCAGGGTTGACCACCTCCTTGTAGTATCTTAATTTTCTTGTGTTCTCTAATTCTTTACCACAAATTCTCTTTAAACTTAGATGTAATACTATTTTTAATGTTATAAGTATTATGAAAAATGATTTCTTCCTATAATCTCCAATTATTTAGCCAAGACTTGGCATCTTTATGCCATCCTCACTTGAGCCATTAGTGGTTTTGGATATAGTTTGAAGCAATTTTTGGGAGCCTCTTGTCATCCATGTTTCTTATCTTGTTCTTGTACATTAAGTACTTAATCATAGCCATGCTCTCAATGGGGGAAAGACTCGCTTCTATGAGGAGGATATGATAGGGTGTATTTCCTTTAATATTGAGATTATATGCTACAAATGTAGATTTTAACCTTGTACAATTACTTCGTGTATATAGATTATTAATAAAAATAGAAAATATGAAATGGCACACACATACACACACATTACAAAGAGATTTTACCCTAGAAACCAAAACCAAGAAAACCATCAACCTATTTAGAGTCATACCTCTAATATTCTATTATTCATATTCTTCATTGTTTACAATACAATATATACATAGGATCCCACAGCATCCAAAACCCTAATTCATTGACCCGGATTAGTCAACAACCCTAATTCATTAAACAAAATTAGAAAACCATTGACGAAAACCATGTGCCAAACACTGCAAAAAATGGACGTAAAAGTCTGCCATTGTTTTTTCGGGGGCTATCACCCCTAAACCCCCTTACAACGGGGCCCACGACACCCCTCTCCCTCTACCCCCCAAGGCTCCCATATTAGTGTATAGTACATGGGATTAATCTTACAAATAATATAACACATACCCAACATTATCCCACTTATTGTTTTCTTTTCATACAGGGGGTTACATGATTACATAGTCAACAATCCAGGGCAAAAAATCCCAAAGATCCTCTACACTAACAAAAATTCTCAATGCTCACATATTTTTTTAATGAATCTGCAAAATTCTCCAAAGTGTCCACCTTCATCAACAACACCTTCTTGTCTTCAACCATGTCTCTCTCAAAGTGATATTGAACATCGATATGCTTTGTCTTTAAATGATGAGCTAAGTTCTTCACCAGGAAGATTACACCCTGATTGTTATAAGCTATCCTTACATCTTTTTGTACCAACCCAATTCCTGAACACAATATCTATAACCATACTTCTTCCTTTCTTGCATGAACACAATATCTATAACCATACTTCTTCCTTTCTTGCATGAACACAATATCTATAACCATACTTCTTCCTTTCTTGCATGAGTGCCTTCCATGTATTCAACTTCTGTAGTTGAGAGTGCCACTAGAAACTGTATTTTTCTCATCCAATTAATTGCTCCTCCAAACATGTTAAACACATACCCACTTGTATATCTTCTACGATCCAGATCTCCAACCTAGTATACATCCACAAAGAAATGTATGTCCAACACTTTGTCCAATCTTGGTATTCCTTGGTAGCACAATCCATAACTAGTAGTGCCATGAAAATACCTGAAAACCCTCTTTACTATTGTCTAATATGCATTCCCTGGTTTTGACATATACTTGCTCAAAACTCCCACTGCATGTGCAATGTCCAGTCTAGTATAGACCATTTCATACATCAAACTGCCAACTACACTAGCATATGGAACACAGGACATGTCCTCTTCCTCTTCATGTGTCTTCGGACACTGATCTGCAGATAAATTTACACCAATAGGCATAGGAACCTTGACTGGTCTACATTCCTACATATTAAACCTTTGCAATATTCTCTCAACATATTTCCTCTGATTTAACCAGATTTTCTTGTTTTCCGATCTATTTTAATTTCCATGCCCAAAATGAAATTTGCAACACCAAGATATTTCATGTCAAATTTAGAGGACAAATAAGTTTTCACATCCTGGATAATCTCCTTATCATTTCCTATCAACAACATATCATCCACATACAAGACCAAATAAATAAGATGATCACCAATTAATTTGACATACACATAGTGATCCTCTTTGCTCCTTGTGAAGCCAAGTCCCAACATATAAGTATCAATTTTTTTATACCACATCCTTGGTGATTTCTTTAACCCATACATGGACTTTTTCAGCGTGCATACTAGCTCCTTCTTTCCCTTCACAACAAATCCTTATGGTTGCTTCATGTAGATTTATTCTTCCATATCCCCATGTAAGAATGTTGTCTTCACATCCATTTGTTCTACCTCAAAATCAAACACAACAATAACATATAAAATAAATATAATAGAATTTAACTTGGAAACAGGGGGGGGAATATCACCAAAGTCAATTCCCTCTGCCTAGGAATAACCTTTTTCTACTAACTGATCTTTGTGTTTCTCCATTTTTCCTTTTGCATTCAACTTATTTTTAAACACCCATTTTCTTCCAATGGGATTTCTTCCAGTCAACAACTTAACTAGATCCAAAGCCTCATACACATCTCCTCCTTATTTTGCGAAGGTTTTTTCTTTTGTAGAAGGGGCATCGTCAAATCCCTTCCCTCTATCAACACTTTTGGATCTACATGTCTTCTTGTAATGCCCTTATTTTCCACATCTCCAGCATACCATTACAAATTTTCTGGGATATTTATATATACCCTTAGATTGAGATCTCCCACTTGAGGACTTAGATCTATTTATTTCCTGGGAGCATCCTCTTGCAAATTATACATTTGAGCTTTGTCCTTCCATGTTCTTTCGCCTCATCTCCTCTGACAACAAGGATGAGACCACATCATTAAAATTTAAAGTAGTTGTATTACTACTTATGGCCACAACCAAACTAGCCCATGAGTCTGGTAAAGAGCACAATAAACTAATATACTTGTCTTCATCAGAAATATTAATATCAATATATAATAGCTGACTTACCACAGAATTGAAGGCATTCAAATGCTCTGTCAATGAGTCTCCATCTCTCATCCTTGGGTTATACAACTTCTTTTGTAGGAATAGTTTGTTTACCAAGGACTTAGACTGATACAAAGTCCCGAACTTATCCCATAATGTCTTGGTTGTAGCTTCCCTTCACACATTCAGTAATACTGAATATGAGAGACACAACTAGATTGTGTTATTTTCCTTATGATCCAACATTTTCCAGTCTCTGCTAACATCTGTAGGTGCAGTACTTGGATCCACAACAATCCATTGATCTTTGTCCACCAACAAATCTTCCATCTTGAGCTTCCACACCTCAAAACTTTTCCCATTAAATTTATCTATCTCTATTTTCGAACTACTCGCAATTTCTTTTCACCTGAAGAATCAATAACGTAGATCTCCCATTGTAACAAGGCTTATCACAGATACGAGCCAAACCCTTAGCCATAAAGGCGTCCCCCTGAAGCCAATAATTTCTCTGATACCAAATGTAGATTTTAACCTAATACAATTACTTATTGCAAATAGATTCTTAATGAAAATAGAAAAGATACAATGGCGCACACACACACACACACACACACACATATTACACAAATATTTTACCCTAGAAACCCAAACGGAGAAAACCAACAACCTGTTTAGAGTCACACCTTTAATATTCTATTATTCATATTATTCATTGTTTACAATACAATATATACATAGGATCTCACAAAATCCAAACCCCTAATCCATTAACCTAGATTAGTCAACAACTTTAATTCCTTAACCAGAATTAGAAAACCATCGGCAAAAACCATGTGTCGAAACATCGCAAAAAACAAACGCAAAAATTGCCAATTTTTTTTTTTTTTTTTTCGGAGGCCCCATGCCCCNCCCTACCCCCCAAGGCTCCCGTATTAGTTTACAATACATGGGACCAATATTGTAAAGAATATAACACATACCCAACAATAAAATTCTTTTGGATCTAATCTATCTTTCTCCAGGATTCTCTAGAGATATTGCATCCCTAGACTTCACATCCATGTAAGACAGTAAGAGTGATGAGAGTCTCAAAGATGAGTTTTTTCTCATCCCATAACTTAGTTTGCAATTGTTTTCAATCCCATAATAATCTTTCCACCCTCTATTTATCCTTTTTTCAATGTTATAGTTCTAGTTGAGCTTGTGATGAATATGAATTTTGAGATATTTGTATGAAGGCACTTCATCCAAGCTATTGTTGTCATATATGAAAGTATCACAGGTGATATTTTTGGATTAAATTATCATAACCTTCATTTTGTCAATGTTCACAATCATGCATGTACTAGAGAAGAAATCCTTGAGGATTCTTAGTTGCTTACCGAGGTCATAGGGACTCCTAGCCATAAGAACAATACCATTGGCATAAATAAGAAGGATGATGACTATACCATTGAGAGTCAAACTAACACAACCTGCATCTTCTAGAAAATATTTTAACTTGTCAAAGTATATGGAAAAATGGGTAGGGGATAGGGGACAACCTTGCTTGACTACTATATTACAATTAATTTATTCTAACCAGCCCTCAGTGTTCCTAAACTTGGAAATAACATTCTCATACAAACTTATTGCAACCACTCTCAACTAGAAATGAACTTTTAGCTCTTCTAGCCTATTCCAAAGGTTATTCCTAGGTATTGTGTCAAAGGATTTTCTAAGATCAACAAAAAAACAAAGGAGATTGGTTTTATTATTGTGACACTCCTCCCAATTATCCTAAGTGTAACAAGGTGGTATATAGTTGAATGATAGCCTCTAAACCCAGCCTAGCCTTCATCTCTTTTTTTGTGACTCTCTAGCCATATGTTGATCTTCTTTTCCAAAATACTTCCATACAACTTGGCTTAAATGGGGATAATCATAATGGTTTTGTAATTAGAGGGATTGCTTTTATCCCCACTTTTAAAAATAGGTACAATGAAGCTTTGAATCAAGGGTTTAAGGAAACCTCACTTGATTGCTAAATTGAAGAGCTTGTGTATGTGGGGGATGTGGATCAACCCTCCAATTTTTAAGGTTTCATCTTGGTATCCTTTGGTGTCCTTAGCTTTCCCTTTTGCGAGTCACTTAGCCCAAAAATTTATGTATTCTATAGAAAAGTATTCACCCTCTATAGACACGTTTGGAATGTTGTCCATGGCAATAGAGGATTCATAAATATTTTTTAAGTTAGGAATTCTAGTCCCTCAAGCAAATCATATTATTTTCTTTAGTTTTACGCGTCAATATTTTCCTCCATAATTTCTTAGGATCTAGCTTAAATAGGTGCAAATGATTCTCTTGTTTTCTATCTATGTAGTGTTTTTTTTCCCTTTTAATTAGGCTTGTATCTATTTATCTTATCGTATTTTAAGGACTCATTTGAAGCATTCTTGATGGTTTTTCTAGCAATTTTACACGCGTTATCATACCAAGGGTTGGTTGTATTATTTTTCTTTTTATATAACACCTTGAGAGAGAATTTGTTAATGGAAGTAGAAAAGGTTTTCGCAAAATTATGAGAGAGGTGTTCAATATTGTTCTCATATGATAAGAGATTTAGTTCAATATTTAAGTCCTTTAAGAAAAGATTAGATATAGTTTTGTCAAAAATCAAGTTCCTTTGGTTATCAGAGTTCTCTTCAATGGAGACCTTGTGCATGGAAAAGTTTAGATTTAGGGTTAAACGTCGATCAAAGTCAGGCTCGTGGTCATTTAAAAGGTCAAAATTTACTATTTAGTTGGACATGAGGATATATGATATCACATAATCCACGACATTGTTTCCCAACCCATGGACACAAGTCATCTTATTAGACATTGGCCACTTCATTAGACCATTGCAAATTATTAGATCTTGAGAACAATAGAGCTTGATTAGCTCGGTAAGAAACAAATTCTCGGTTAAGTCTTCATATTTTATTTTGTGTCTATTAGTTAAAACAAGGTTATCATATAACCATAGAGGATTAGGTTTGGAATCATTGCTTAAAAGAATAGCTTGATTAGTTGTAGTTCTAGCATTGAAGTCTCCTAGCATGAGTATACTACCTTCATTTCTTAGACTGTGAATATATTTTTCAAACTTTTATAGTGGTGATTCTTCTTAGCATTGTTATATAAATCTTCTTAGCATTAATATTTGAAATCTCCATCCATATGTACTAATTGAGAGGGTATTTCTTATAAAGTTGAATGTGAGGAGAAATGTTTGTTCTTGTGTAACAAGCTATGCCTCCAATCCTTCGGTAAGATGATTTCTTGTTCCATGTCGACCACAAAAATAATCCTTCTATTTTATGGACCTTGTATTTTTCATGTTCCCAAGTTTCAACCAGAAATATAATATCAATTTCACTCGGGATCCAACTTAATATAGGACCATTACTCCATGGAAAACCATGATAGTTCCAAGAAAGGAGCCACAGTGTCCCAAATTCCTATTTATTATTATCATTTTGGTATCTATCTCTAATAATAGCTTTTGATTCCTGATTATTTCCTATTTTCCTTCCTTCTTGGATTCTTTTACCTTTTGAACTTCCTTCCTTAATTCATCTTGGTCTTTTGGAATGAGGTCTTCATTTACAAATATTTATAATTTAAGCTTAAATTTTTGTTGAGTATGCCATATGTATGGTCATTAGAGATTACCTTAACCCAAATCATCCTATATTTTTATTATTTTTCCCAGCCTCTTTGATTCTATGAGGCAAGTCGTTCCAATTTGTGATTTATTTTTTAGTTCTTCCTTGACTATTGCAAGTGTGTCCTCATCTTTCTGCTCTTTTATACCAAAAATTATGAGTCTCGAGGCTCTTTTGTTACACTCACGGTCTAACTCAATGAACTTATTCATTTCATCTTTGATGGGTTTAATATCCAATTCACGTTCCAAATTATTTAGGGCCAAATTGTTAATTTTCTTTTCTTCTAGCTCTTTAATCTTGTCCCTAAGTTTACAGTTTTCTTAGACCTTCTCTTCTTGGGTTGATTGTTTATTTTCTTGACTTTGTTTCCCATTTCTTCTAATCTAAACTCCATTTCTGCAACCAAGTTTCCAACCCTAATATTCTACTTTCTATCTTTGTTTGAATCTTGTCTTCGAAGGATCTAAATTTATTATCAAGCATTACTTCTAACTCTCTTTGAAGTTTGGATTCTATCTCTTTTGTACATTTTTCTAATGATGTTCTATGTTCATACATATTATCTAGGGTTATTTTGCTAGGCCTCCCCTTGGGCGATTTTGGTATCAACGGTGAATTGCTCATATTAGAAAGCAGAGAAAATAAATAAGAGTTAAAGAAGGAACTTGTGCACTCAATTCACCGTAGGGTTTGAAAGGCAACTAAAAAACCATAATGAATCTCTTCCTGAGTTTGAATAATCCCTTGCATGTTACATCATTGCGGTAAATCATCCCTTGCATGATGTATCACTGCAATAAATAAACCCTTGCACAATAATAAAACCCTTGATCCATAAATCAACCCTTGCATGATGTATCACTGTGCTAGATCAATCCTTACATGATGTATCATTGCAGTAGCTCAACCCTTGCATGATGGATCATTGCAGTATCGATGCAGTAGCATGATCGTGGTAATTTTGTATCACTATGATAATGATCTTTGCAATAAGTATCTTTTTCGTAAATCTCTAAGTACATATGTGGTGAGAGATTGTAATCCATGGAGTTTAGGAGGGAGGGAAACAAAAAAACCATCAAGTGCATCTGGAGTGCCTTGTAGTCAACCCATAATTTCATTATCTTTTTGGTAGATATCTCTGTGGTAATGTTTTAGCTCCACACACATCATGATAGAGGGTCCTAGCAATGAAACCATTTGTGAACTCAAAGAGTATACAAGGGTCTAGAAGGGTGTCCAACAAAGGGTGTTGTAGTCTAGTGCTAACATTTTCAATCCATGAAATAGGGAAGGTCTCACTCAAAGCATGTTATTGAAGATATAAAGTAGATCATGGGCTTAGCTAGTAGATAGATACAAGTATCATTCAATATATCACTCATATTGTTCTTTTAATTGACCCTTACAAATTACTATATAACAAAACCCAACCCATATTCTAATAGATATAAATAATTCCTCATATTATACTGTATGTAAAATGAACAATACATAATCACCATATTACATAAAGGAAAATAAAACATGAAAGGGGAGTCTCATTCCATTGATATTCAAAACATCCTTAAAGGTCCAACATTACATCAGTATAAACACAACCAAATGCCAACTACCAACCTATCCATCAATTAACAATATAACATAATCCAACCTAACATAAGTCAATGCCTTTTCAATATGTAGTTGCACCCTTAGGTGGGAAGGTTCACCATGTCACTATATTATTGCTAATAAAATCAATGATATGTACTAGTTGATTGACTTATACACCTCCATTGTTTTGTAGTTTTCTAACATTCTATTACTCAAAACCTAGGATCTCAACTTGATATATTGCCTCCTATTTCTCACAACTTTTGATCCTCCTAATTCTTATCAATAGTCTTTAATTTAGGTAACACAACTCAATTTATGTAATTCATTAAGCTAACACCACCATATCTTTCATCAAAATAAAAGGATTAACATAAACTTTAATTAATGATGATAAGGATAGGTTATAACAATCATAGGGATAGGTTCTATAAGTTCAACCAAATCATCAACACAAATAATATAAAATATTTGTTTAAAAAACAATTTTTTCTTTATCTTTTCCAATATTATTTATTTTTTGACATTGTGAGGTCCAATCATCCCAAAAAAATATGAAATTTGAAATTCCCATGAATTCACAATATCTAACATTATTTGATATTAGAATACTCAAATTAAAAAATGACATGAAATTTAATTAATAATGATAAGGATACGTTCTAACCATCATAGGGATAGGTTCTATAAGTTCAACCAAATCATCAACACACATATTATAAAATATTATTAAGATTCTAACAATCATAGGGATAGGTTCTATAAGTTCAACAAATCATCAACACAAATACTATAAAATATTATTAAGAAATTGGTTTAAAAAACAATTTTTTTTATATCTTTTCCAATATTGTTTTTTAACATTGTGAGGCTCAATCATCCCAAAAAAATATGAAATAGAATTCACATTATTTGATATTGGAATACTCAAATTTAAAAATGGCAACTTATTAAAATTATCAAATTTTAAGAGTCAATTCTGAAATCCAAATTCACGTTATTAAATTTTGGAATACTAATTAAAAAAAAATGGTGATTTAATTAAAATTCAAAAAAAAAATGGTGATTTAATTAAAATTCAAAATTTCAAAGTAAATTTTGAAATCCAAAACAATTTTTAACAAAATTTTTAAATAAAAATTTAATTTGAATTTCAAATAAATGATAAAATAATTAAAACAAAACATCTATTTTGTTTCCTATGAACATAAAGAAGAAGATGAGGAAAAAATAAGCTCTAACATTTTGTGCATGGTAGATATATAAAATTATAAGTAGAATATCATTAATGATTTTTTGTTTTTTCATTTCCTTTTAATTATTGTAAGTTGAATTGGTAATCTATTCTATTTTATTATGGATGTGGAGAATCTAACATGATTTAAGTAACAATGATACTCATCTTCATAAAATAATGTCATGTGTCTAGTTCCTTAGTTTTGATTTTTTAAATTATTGTAAGTTGAATTGGTAATCTAACATGATTTAAGTATGACATTCATCTTCATAGAATAATGTCATGTGCATAGTTCCTTAGTCTTGATTTCATTTTTATCGATAATTTTTATTACACCATGAATATGTCCATTATTACTTCATTTTTATTGATAATTTTGATATATTATATCATGAATATGTCCATTTCTAATAAACAAAATCATTTTTAAAAAATATTCCATATTTTCTATAAATTATCTTCTTATAACTATTCAAAATCCAAAATGATTTAAATAACAATAATATTCATTGTTGAAAATAAAACTATGAATAAATCCTCTAATCCTATGCATCTGTCATTAAAAATCCAAAAATACTACAATCCACAAACTCAGCTCACATTTGATAAGAAAATACAACCCCAAAACCCTAAACTCAAGAGAATTTGATAAGAAAATACAACCCCTAAACCCAAGAATGATAAATAAAAAAGAATGACCCCAAAAAAAGAAAAGTTTTAATAAGTTTTTTTTTCCACCACACACGAATTTTGAGAACATGTCGCAAAATCCAAATCTAATTCCCAAACTTGTATATGAAAACATTATTAAAAGTTTTAAAGATCTATTTAAAAATGACTATCCAATTGATCAAAGGGATTGATGTTCAATAAGGGTTTTATCTTTTTATTAGTCCCTGTCATGGGACTATAACAATGAGTTTGCTTTTGATGTGACATTAATTTGCCTTTTACCATAAATTTGTGTATGCAATGTAATGTTCAATATAGGAAAACAAATATATATTTTTGTATATAATAAAAATATTTGTGTTTCTCATTTCTAATTGGTTGATAGAATTGAAGTGTTATTGCTCCCTTCACGTCTTTCAATATGTAGAATTAATTACACAATCAATGAATTTCACCAATCACCACGTCTAAATATAAAAGTTGTACTATGTATTTATTATTATGCATTATTATATTTATATTATATTTATTATCTAATATATTATTTATTATTATATTTATAATATATTTATTATATTTATGAATATTATAGTTCCATTCAACTTACGGTTTATTATACATTTTGAATAACAAACAACCCTCAATTATTATCTTTTGACAAAAAATATTCATTACTTGTGCATTTTTTTATATTAAGTTTTATTGTTCAACATGTATTTCCCAACTAACTAGATAGGGACTGTGTTGCCATGTAACCCTTGTTTAAAATGTATATAAATTTTTTACTATATCATTGCTTTCAATCTTATAGCCTATTACATTTAAAGTAATTTTTATTGTAAAAAATAACCATAGGTTCTTATACTTTATATTATTTAATTATTATATTAGTTGTATACTGATTAATATATTAGACAATTTACTATAATAATTTTACTATCCATCCCACTTTTTGTTCTAATTCTTTGGCGATTAAAACACCATGTTGAGTATAGTTTTTCAGAGATAAGAGTCGCTTGACCTTGTTTATAGATAGATATGGGACCCATAACATTAGATACTGTGGGGAAATGCCAATTTAATATTCTTATATGGTTAAGATTTTATTTTTTTTCCAGTTACTTACTCAAGATGGTTATATACAATAATTGTCCATTCTGACATGATTGACAAAGGCTTTTCTCTATGATTGATTAATAAGGATAATGGTTTGGCTTGTATTTTGTTATCCTTCATGTCAATAAGGATTGAATGAACATGTATAGATAGGTGTGTGTTCATTTTGAATATATGATTGTGTATTGTGAGATTATGATTTACTTATAMATGAATAATAATAAGTATATGTTTGTTAATGTTGAGGTTTCAATTTCATATTTTTTTTGTGTGTAATGATTTAAATTTAAATGCTTTCATATTTATATATAATTTTATGTGTTAATATGTTTATTATTTTAATGGGATGTAATTATGATATTTATGAGTRYATRTATTGTAAAATTAACATCTAAGTTGTTAACTTTGTGGGATTTTGATGATAATTTCATGTAATTTAATTGATAGCGAGGATGGATATTATATTTATTTATCACATGATATGATTCTTGATTTTTTCTTGRAAAATATGTTAAGTACGAGACATGAAGCTTTTTCGAATAGTTATTTAWTTTGATKAGRCTTTGATACATAGAATGTGAATGGTACTAGATAAAGATTGATAATAAAGACGTGAAATCCTTAGACCTTATTATCATAGAAGTTAAGTAACCATAATGGACCCAACCCCCAAGTGCATATTGCAACAGGGTGTTCTAGCCCATGTAGGGATGGGGGTGTCAAGATGGATGGAGATAATTCTCAATGTATATCCTCTAATTGATACCTTGGGATTCATGATTGAGTGAGTAGTTTTATTTTCCCATAGACATATGTGGTCAATCACTAGGATGCTTATCATAAGCCATGAGGACATAATGATCTCCCAATTTTATTTTTATTTGATAAAAGATCTATGCCATGGCATGCAGAGTTATATTGGTTGAGAAATGATAAGTAAATTGAGAATCGCATGGGTTTCTCCATTCAATTGAGTGTTAGTGTTGCTTCATTATGAGCATAGTTGTGCTTCCTGTGAAAAGGCAAGTGTGGTGAATCTAGGATGATCAGAGTTTTATGTAATCCCATGTTTTGATTTTTGTGTACCAGTTTGTATGATTTGTATTCCAAATGTTGCACATGTAAAGTATTTACATGACTCATTTGTTATATATTCTATTAGAATACCAAGATAATGTGTACTTGGTGTATGTTGTATATGTTGGAAACATTTTCATTTAAGTTAAAATGTGAGTATTTTAATATTGATCAAAGGAAATGAAGAGAATTGATATGCATTAGTGTCTTACAAATATCCATATTAAGCATTATTGTGTATGACATACTTTCCAAACCTTTGTGCATAATTTACATATTAAAACATCGATGCACTTTTATCGATAATGTCTTGATATGTTTATTTTGGGTAAGTTTTTTTCTTATATTAAAAACCTAATACACAAGAAAGCATGGCCTGTGGAGATGGCCTACACATTTCACTATCCAAAATTAACTATATAGAAAGTGTGTTAGCCTACCCAGAGGGAAACCAAGTCGACATATTAAATTGTAGCCAGAAAAACTTAAGAAGTCCATAGTACTGTCAAGAGTTTGAATATCTAATCTAGAACAAGGATAAGCAATGTTAAAACTAGCAACCAAAAAGTAAGGAGAAGTGGAACCCATCAGCATCATCATGTTGGTGGAGCCGAAGGAAAATCTTGCATGAAACCAGTGCCGAAAGTCCCTGGAGGAGGCGCCTAAGAGGTGGAGGCAATGTTGTTTGAGACCACCTCGAAGTTAGCTCCCTACATCTTAACAAGCCAAGAGACCATAGTGATCAAAAGCTTGTTTTTATTTTCCAGTGTTTCCATCCTTAGCTTGAGATTTTTAAATTATGGTTCGTTGGCCATCATTATATGTGCCACGAAAACCTTTGTATGCCAGTGCAACTCTACGATGTGGAAAATTTGTATGTCCCTAGCTATGTTAGAGACTAGATCAAGGACAAAATGGGGTTGTTTGTTTATCTACCTCCTAGTCTTCATGATATGC
>JASDQU011102825.1:20249-30412 GCA_032191745.1 Picea mariana
GCCCCCCCAGCAGTCATGGTTACTCTTCAAAGGCACACCATGAACTTCAACGCAACGATTTCACCATTAAAACTAAAAACACAGGTTTTACATAGTCTGGCAAAACGAAAATGGCAAAACAGAGCCAAAATCTTATTTGCCTCTAACACACTACTTCCTAGCTATCGTATGACCAACACGGTGGTATTTATAAGCTTTACAGATCAAGTGGTTGACTACTGGAGGGTCGAACCACTTCTAAAAATAGCAAATTACATTAATGGTGCCCTAACTACCGAAATAGAGTGAGTCAATAATCATCCACCATAACAACCCAAAATTGAGTTGTCAAGAGTTCAGTAGCTGGAGGGGATAAGCACGAGAAAAACCCATGTCTCTGATTCTCCCACTACTGGCCGCCAATGCCATAACCGCCAAATCGCTCGTCATTTTTGTGCAAAACGAGGTGTTGGATGGAGTGTCGGACCGGGTACCAGATGCAGAATTGAAAACCAAGAACTGCTCTTAACCCATTCAAAATTTCAGGAAACAACTGGCAAGGGACCTAATTGGGCATATTACACACAAAACCCATGTGCCATAATTTTCARATTCCACTTCATGCTCCCACAATTTAATATTTAAGTTAGCTACCTGTAATAGTGTCGAATGGAGTACCAAAAGCAGAAACATGGTGCGATTTTTCCTTGTAACACCAAAAAACACGAATTAGATTCTTGGAAACATAAAAACATAATGAATTATACTCAAGATCGGCATAAAACACGAATTATGCATACCTGGTGTAAATCATAGCGTTTTGGCACAAAATTCTTCTAAAAGCTTCTTCAAAACATGAAAACACATATACACATTCAGCTAAAAGGATCTAATTAACGTCATAAAATCGATCATATCTCGAGCCCAACAATCTCTAAAAAAACACAAAAAATGATCTTGCTAACCATGGAAAAAGCTCTTAAAATCACCAGAAAAATAACTTGTGCAAAAACCCTAACTTCCACAAGAAATATATCATAAAATATAATTCGTCAAAATATGAAAAATTCTCCACATGTACTTCACTGTGTCAACTCAGGATTTTGAAAATTTTAGAGTCTGAAACTCCACTGAAAAAAATTTACAATGGAAATGGAAAGAGAACTGATTTCAGGATTAGTCACAAACCTTGTCTTCCATGGACTATATATCCAAAAGTATGGAGAAACAAAACCTGGAAATTTTACCACCTATACTATGACATTTCTCCCTAGTCTCCACAAAATTTTGTTCTCTAAAACTTAACATAAAAAGTGATATAGAAAAAATTCAAAGATGACTCATTTAAAACAAATTTTAGAATGAGTCAAAAACCCTAGCTTCCATAGGATATATCTCCAAAATTATAATGAAATAAAACTTGAAATTTTCACCATACATACTTTGATGTCTCTTGAGTAACCTTCAAATTCCATTGTMTGAAATGTCCCAAAAAAAAATTAAACAAAAAATTCCAAGATGACTCCATTGAAGTAGAAAAAACCTAGGAATGATTTTCTTGATACCAAATGTTATGATACAAYGCCTTACAAATGATAAAAAATCAATGAATATTGTCCACTTCTAGGGGGAAACCTCATTTTACAACATATCCAATTCAAAAGACAAGATGAAATGCGTATACACACGATTCTCCTTTATTATAGATAGAAGATAAAGTGAGCACGATATAACCTACCACTAAGATGACCTAAACATAACTAATAAACTAATAATGAATGAGTATTAGGGCCTTATGGACCTTAACAAATTGTCTCTAAACACCCTTAAGGGTGGATTCCAAGAGAACTGCATCATCAATAAAGAGGCAGATGGAGATCAAGACATGTGAAAGAGGMAAACATCCCCATGTTGGATATGATCGTGCCAAAAGGATTATAGGTAATTGATATAAATATCGAATAGTGTGGGTGAAAGAGAACACCCTTGCTTCATGCAAATGGTTCTCTTGATCCATTGWATATCATAGCTTTGTGTCCCCAAGGTTAACCATTAATGATCCTASTTCACAAAATTTGTATAAGGCATCTAATTGTCTCTAAAGACCCTCAAGGGTGGATTCCAAGAGAACAACATCATCAATGAAGAGGATGATGGAGATCAAGGCATGTGAAGGAGGAAACCATCCCCATGTTGGATATGCTCTTGAAAAAATGATTTTAGGTCATTGATATAAATCTTGAAGAATGTGGTTTAAAGAGGACGCCCTTGCTTCACCCAAATGGTGCTCTTGATAAAGTTTGATGATTTTGATTCCAAGCTCAAGTAGCATATGATAAACAAACATTTTCTAAAAGATAGATATGCCATATATTGAGACAAACATACTAGGTGTAAAGATACATATGCCTAATCCTTCTCTAACAAACTAGGTCCCCAAACCTCAAAGTCATACAAAATTTTGGACTTGATAATTGTTTCCAGAAGGTCCATCTTGGATAGAATGTCTTGAAAGTGTTATTGAAAACACTATCACTTATGTGGGTGTCTATTTTGCTTGTTGTTTTAGTGTGGGTGTCTATTTTGTTTGTTTTTTGAGAAAAAAAAATATATTTTCACAAATTCTTCAACTTCCGGTAAAGAAAAGTATATTTTTAATTTAGAATTTCACTTTATAGTAAAACCAAAACTTGTCAAGAATTTTGTTAGCTTTCTATTGACTATTTTTCAAAAACTTTTTATTGACATCTGATATCTCAACTTAGTAATCGTTTGACAATATGTTCCTTAAAAATGAAGGGAATGATAATGAGTTACATTTTTCCCCAACAATGTATCCATTAGTAAACTTTTGTTTTTGACAAACAAAATATGTTGCAACAATCCACAGAGAGTCTTTTTTATGCTGACTATAGTTTTGAATCTAACGGATGAATATTATAAGTTATACAATTTTTTGAAGTTGACCAATCTGAAAAAGTTGTTGATTTTAAACACTTTTTTTACCTGTCATGTAATTTTCTAAATTTTTACTTCAAAGTAAAATCTAAAAATACCCATTTGAAGAGGAGAGTCTAAATATTATTAATATAAATCTTCCATAATTTTCCACTATGTATTTTTACAAATATGGATTTTTCATTTGACTGAATCATAATGTCACCTTAAAAACTTATGCAGTAATTGTTTTGAAAAAATAATTAAAATTAGCTAAAAACAATGAAAATGAATATGAATTATATCAAATGAAAGTAGATTCAATTCTAAAAATGTTGGTATTAGTTTTGAAACTAAATTCTTTGTATTTGAAGGAGTCTTGAAAGTTGAATTAATCTTGAGAGAATTGAGAGTTTTCTGCAAACTGTCCCATTTGCAAGTTGTTGACCGAACTAATATTTCGGTCGAAGAAATTAATTTTTCGACTGAAAATGTTTTCTAACGGATGTCGTAAGAAATAAATGGACTTTCAAACTTTCGGTCGAAAAGAAAAAAAATTATTACACGAAAGCCGAGGATGTTGTTCGTGCACCATTCGATTTGACGTGCAATGTTTCGGCCGAAAAGTTAAAATATTCGGCCAAAAAAGTGATTCTAACAATGTTTTGCCCCCATTCTCACAAAAGTGTTACTCACCTTCATGATGTTACCCCTCTAGGAGGGTTAGGGAACCATAGTCCTTATTGATTCAAAGTTGCAGGGCTTATTGCAATCCAAACCAAGGCCCTAAAAATTGAACACCAAATTAGAAACAATTTATAGTAGCAAAGCTTCTTATAATGAGAACTTGAAATCAATAACAATACAACATTTCTTAGAAAAAAATTGCTAGTAACAAAAATTCTTAGAAATTATAGCATTTATATGTCATGCTTTCCCTCTTTACATGGTAGGACCTATAGCCACCAACTAGAAAATCATTCCAATACTAAGTTCAGTAGCCACCAACTATGTGCAAATATTGTCATGAACAACCATCAATAAATAAAAAAACTAACTAGCAAAAAGAAATAGAAACAACAATCATTGCACTCTGATACTATCACAAACTGCTTGGAGATCAATCTATCCTATGATTTGCTTGGCCATGATAATATCAACCAATTCTTGGTTGCCTTGCATTTAAAATTAACTTGAATTAGTAAAATATATATAATAAATGACCAATATTAGTCACCAATTCATTATTCAACAAAATGCTTATTATAGCAATCATTTTCTATCAGAATAACTTTTACTTCGATGGACTAAACAAAATTAAATAAAATAAAAAAGTTGTAAGGTATGTTATGTACCTCATATATGATTATAAAATCACACACAAGATAGAAAAGAAAATATATAAAATCTCCTTGATGATATATAAAAACCCTTACGATAGGGAAACACCTTGCAATTGATCATTTTATGGAAGGGATCCACTCATGTTCACTTGTCTTTTCGAGGGGGCAACCTCCTATTGCGCTAAGCTCCAAATACAATATTTTTCCATGCCTCATAAGGACTCCATCCTTATTTATAACTAAATAAGAAACCTTAATCATAACAACATCTTAACTACTTAGTGGACCTTCTTTAATGAGGCCCCATTACATTTATTCAATACTACTATAGTGGGCCTTTTTTAATAAACATAGGCATAGTGGATCTAATCCGCCTTACATTGAATGACCTTCACTATTATTACTCTATTATGGGCCCTTTGGTCCCCCATTACACCCCTAGGAAAAATCCCAACATTCCACCCCCTTAGAAAAGAGTTTCCCTCAATGCTTGTTGTGAGAAGGTACAACCATAAACAAGAGTCGCATGGATGAGTGTGGATTGCCTAAAGTATGCTAGAAAACCAAGATCCCATGTACAAGTGCTAGTCAACATGTTGAAGTAGTTGAATCTCCACCTTAAACTTGGGTCCCATGTACACGTGTTAAAGATGACACCCAACTAATGACTCTTGAGATCCATGAATGACCAATTAATAGGCTCCAAATACCAACCATTGACATGGGGATTCAAATAAACAGAATCCTCAAAAATATCATTCACATAGTTGTAAAGGGTCGAGGCTGAATCTAGAAGGGACAATATCATTGTAGAATATGCCAACTCTAGTATTCATAATGGATCCTAATTTCCCTCAATGATGTTCTCTACATAAAGTGGAGTAGATTTATCATATAGAAGATGAAAGTAGTTGTCATCCAAAAAATGAAAACTACCCAAATACCAATCAACACAAATCATTCTCTAAATCATACAAGACATATCTTTCTCAATTATATTGTTCCTTGATGAAAGGGTATGTGGTTCCAATAATCCAAGTCTCCTTATATTTAGAGATTGTCTCTTTAATATCTCAAATTGCTCGAGACCAATATTGGAGATATTTTTAAACAACATTATCGTATTATCATTTTTCATGTTCATGAGGGTTTGAGAGTAAAGTTTTTCAAATGTTGTAGCACACGACATATTGATTGAAAGTACAACATTTAATATACCAAATGAAACCCCTGAAAATCCTCTATCCAATGGAATTGGTTCAAAAACAATCTAAGCACACAGTCAAAAGTTATGACCTCTTTAATCCACACATCCATCACGAAAAAACCCTAAAATAGTTTATTTTAAATATGTGATATCTTCACTTCCTGATTTTTTATTCAAATGATTTTTTTTTTAAATAGATTGTTTTTTCGAGAGGAATTCAGATCTACCACCTAATTCTTCAAATTCTAATCATAAAGCTATAGTGTAACGTCCCCTTGCTTAACTAAGGAACATTATGTATGGAAAATACACATAAATTCAAAATTTTCTTTTGCTAATTAATTCATGTAGCTTATTAGCTATGAATTAAACACATGTTTAACTAGATTGTGATACCCATAATTAAATGCATCACAACACTCTAAATAAACATAATGCAACCAAATAGTCATCTACAACACATAAAAACCATTCTCATGTACAAAGTAAAAACACATCCATAAAACTAATAAGAAAAATCAAAAAATAGATAAACACTTACCTTTTTAAAACGTTTCTGCAATCCACTGATTGGGAAGGACGTTCCACCCAACCATAGACTTGTTGTCTCAAATCTCAATAGCAAGTTACCCCTGAGCTAGGGTTAGGTATGCAAAAGATAAGGGCACCTCTCACAGGCCACTCACAACTCAATATCCCACAACCCATTAGTATTCTTTCACAACTATCCTAAATTTCCTCCAGTTCTCTTCCTCTTGACCTGCCTAACCCACGGAATGTACCCCTTCCCCGCTCTCAATCCATTAGGAATCACATTCATTTATCAGGGTCTCTCTGTAATGTTCCCAACTTGGCTAGTCTAAGAAATGTTGATAATGTGTGTGTAGGATCAAAGGATTACAACATATAAATGATCATACAAATAATAAACGCGACAAAGGACTACAAATTTTGTACTATGATATCTCTGTGGATTACAAAATGGTCGAATGCAGCTAAATAAACTGACAATACTCGACTCGATCAACAGACAAAGGATCTTAGCCGGAATACAAATAAGCAACTATAGCTAAATAAAATAACAACACTCGGCTAGATCAAAATACAAAAGGATCTTAGCCGGAATACAAATAAGCAACTAAAAGATAATACCCAGAATATGGGAGCACTGCAGAATCAATGAAGAATGATGGAAGACCTGGATGATATTTCCGGTGACTAGGGTGTGTCTTTCAACATAGAAATCATCCAACTGGTGTCTTCCTCCTGGAATACACTGAACTATCTCTCCTAAGATGCGCCTCTTCTCCTCAATGACAAGTCATAATCTACATAATGATGAATTAGGTCACTGACCCTTCCTTTATAGCTTTCCAAAACCCTAAATCATGTTGAAACCCTAATTCACTGTTGACTTCCAAAACACTAAATCATTGTTGACTTCTATTTTTAGCTCATAATGACTTAAAATCATTTTTAACCCTTTCTTCTCAATGTCACTTTCCGAATATAACACATGTGACTGGACTGACCTCTAGTAACCCTGTTTACCCCTCTTTGGCCTTGGCTATAGTCTAACGGGGTGGTTTAGACCATTAAGCCTCCTCTCTAGAGATCCTATTTGGAAAGGGACATTACAGTCCTCCCTTTTCGAAATCGCTTGTCCTCAAGCAATACCAGTCAAGGGTGTTGCAACACCTGCTCACTCTCCCAAGTAGCGTCCTTTACTGGAATCCCTCTCCATCTGATCAAACACTCTCTGATGACCCTGCTCCTCAGTTTTCTCTCCAGAACTCCAAAACGTCCTCCGAAACTAACTTCAACTGTCCCTCCTCAACCAACAGCGGAAGCTCCTCTGATGTGCTAATGAATTGTCCCACTGCCTTTTTTAGGCAAGACACGTGGAACACATTATGAATCTTGCTCTCCTCTGGAAGCTCTAGCTCAAAGCAACCTCGCCTACTCGGCGCATGATCCTGTAAGGACCATAAAATATAAGTTTGAGCTTCTCGGCCCCACTCTTGTTCATAGATGACTGTCTATAGGGTTGGAGTCTCGAGAAAACCAAATCTCCAACCTCAAAGTTGCGCTCTATACTATGCCTGTCCGCAGTTATCTTCTGTCGGTTTTGCATCATCTGCAGGTTCTCTTTCAACGACTTGAGGATCTCCTGACTCTCTATGATCCAATTCTTGGCCTTGGGATCTCTGCTCTCCCCGAAGACCAAGTCTACCAAAGTGGTAGCATCATATCCGTACAATGCTCGAAAGGCTATCATACCAATGGACATGTGGAAGGTGGTGTTGTAGCAATGTTCTCCTAAATGTAACCACTTTACCCACGTTCTATGTTGTCCTCCTACATAGTTCCTCAAATACCCTTCAACCCATTTGTTGAAAATCTTGGTCTGCCCATCTGTCTGAGGGTGATAGTTGGTGCTAGGTTTCAAATCTGTCCCCATCAACCGAAACAACTCTCTCCAAAATGTCCCTATGAATCGACTGTCCCTGTCACTGACGATGTTCTTCGGCAACCCATGAAGTCTAAAGACATCCCTGAAGAAGATCTCGGCTACCTAAACTGCGATGTACTCTGTCGGTATGGCATAGAAGTGAGCAAACTTGGTCAATCTGTCGGCCACTACATAGATACAGTCCTTACCCTGGACCTTGGGTAGACTGGTGATGAAGTCTATAGATATACTCTCCCATTTCTGCTCTGGAATGGGGAGTGGCTAAAGTAGTCCTGCTAGAAGAGCATGCTTTGACTTGTTCTGTTGGCAAGTCACACACTTAATGACGTGTCTCATAACGTCCTGTTTGAGTCCCTTCCATGAGAACCTCTCTTTGATCTGTCTGTAGGTTTTGAAAGACCCCTGATGGCCTGCTAGAGATGAATCATGAACTGCAGTGAGGATCTTCTTTTTAAGCCCTGAATCTAGCACCAAGTAGACTCTATCCTTGTAAAATATGACATCGTCAATGACCCTATACCGGTCATCCTGTATCTTCCCATCCATCACCTCACAAGCGAACTTGTTCTTGGAATATTCCACTAACAAGTGGGATTTCCAATCTGTTGAAATCTCCATCAAAGAACATGCCGCAGGTCTCCTCGATAGTGCATTAGCCACAATGTTCTTCTTCCCCTTGACATACTCTATGTCAAAGTCGAATGCATGTACCTTCATCACCCATTTCTGTTGGCGCTCACTGAGGTCCTTCTTCTCAAGGAAATACTTCAAACTGTTGTGATTGGTCTTGACCACGAAATTGTTGCCCACCAAATATTGTCTGAACTTGGTCAATGCATGCATGATTGCCAACATTTCCTTGTCATAAATGGAGTAAAACCTATCAGGTTGACTAAGCTTTTGGCTCTTGAATACAATGGAGTGTCCTCCTAGCATCAAAACTGCCCCAATCCCTTCGTCGGATGCGTCACAATATAGTACAAATGGCAAGGTGAAGTCTGGTAGTGCCAACACTGGACAAGTACCCATGAATTCCTTCATGTGATCAAAGGCTTCCTGTGATTTCTCGATCCATATGAAGGCCCCATGCTTGGTAAGATCTATCAGCAGTGCTCCAAGCTAAGAAAAACCCCGGACGAACCGCCTGTAATAGCTGCACATCCCGAAGAATCTCCTCAATTCTGTCACATTCTTGGGCGTCGGCCAATACAGAATGGCCCTGATCTTCTCTTGGTGCACCTGTACCCCCTCTGCACTGATGATGTAGCCTAAGTAAAGCAACTCTGTCATATCGAACTCACACTTGGACTCTTTGGCATAAAATGATTGTGCCTCCATGATGCTCAATACCTCATCTAGGTGCCTCATATGCTCTTGCCATGACCGGCTATAGATCAAGATGTCGTCGAAGAAAACCAAGATTGATTTCCTTAACTGATCCCTGAATATATGGTTCATGCAAGACTGGAATGTAGCGGGTGCATTGGTTATCCCAAATGGCATAACCAGGAACTTGAAGTGTCCAAAATGACATCGAAATGTCATCTTCTCTATGTCCTACTCTCAGATGTTGATCTGATGATATCCAGAGCATAGAACAATTTTTGAGAAGAAAACATCCCCATGCAGTTCATCCATCAACTAATCAATGCGTGGGACAGGGTACTGGTTCTTGATGGTTTTCTTGTTCAAGGCATGGTAATCAATGCACATCCTCATGGTGCCATCCTTCTTCAGAACTAAGACAACTGAAGAAGCAAATGGGTTGCTACTCGGTCTGATGTGTCCCATCGCTAACAATTCCGCCTTCTCTATCTTATCCTTGCACCTCCTAGGATGATGATAGGGGGGGGGGGTGATCATAGGTTTGGACCCCTCCTCCAACTCAATGGTGTGCTCAAACCCCCTGTCAGGTGGTCTCCCTGGTGGAATTGCCTCAAAGACCTGTTGATGTCATCCCAATAAATTCTTGATCTCTATATGGTATTGTTATCGACCTTCTAAATCCTTCTGAGTAGTGATCAAGCATTATGTGGCATATGCTACCTCCCCATGTCTGAATATCCTCTCCATCCTCTTGGTTGAAACTGTCTTGGGTGCTCCTATCGACATACCTCTTAGAACAACCTTCTTCCCATCCTGATCTCTAAATCCCATTTCCAAGGTTTGGTAGTTGGTAGTGATTTTTCCCAAGGTAATCATCCACTGAACTCCTAACACCACA
>JASDQU011102825.1:30512-41099 GCA_032191745.1 Picea mariana
AATGGGATCCTACTGGTGTCGATGGTCTACGAGGAGGCTTCTCCTCTGCTGGTGCTAACTCCTCCTCTGAACTAGTGGATCCATTGTCTTACTCCTCCTCCTCACTGTCCATCTTGTCTGATGCTACCTCAATATAATGAATCTCTCCCTTGCCCATGCACCTGTGGCCTGGGACCCAAGGATCTCTGCAGTTGAATCAAAGCTTCTTCCTCATAAGCTCTCACCTAGTCTCATCATCCAACTTCTCCTTGCCCTTCCATTCTCTCTGGATTGACTTCTTGTCTCAATTCCTCTGGGGCACAAATAGTTTGGAGAAATTTTTAGTCTTTGTCACTGAGTCTGCTAGATCTTGAGTGCGAAGGATGGCATCCTGCAAAGTGGGAGGCATGTATGCCTTCACCCATACTCTTAAAGGCTCTGTGATTCCTTCGATGAATAGCATGATCAACCTGGGCTCTAATATATCTGTCACTGCCACGACTACCTGCTGAAACTATGTGATGAACACCTTTGTTGTGCCAATTTGAATCAACTAGGATAGATCCCTAAAGTGTATCTCAGAATCCTTCCTATCAAACCCGTCCATGAGCCTATCTATAAACTCCCTATAGGAGGTGATGCAACTATGACCCAATTTCACCAGTCCGTGATACCACCACTCGTGTGCCTCACCCTCTAAGTGTAAGGTCGTGAAATTGATGGCCTCTGTCTCAGTCATTTGGTTGAGCTTGTAATATGTGTCTAGCTTCTGTACCCAAGCTCTAGCGATGTATTTTGA
The DNA here is from genome assembly GCA_032191745.1 of Picea mariana. Lineage (NCBI taxonomy): Eukaryota > Viridiplantae > Streptophyta > Pinopsida > Pinales > Pinaceae > Picea > Picea mariana. Next base: position 31,291 of record JASDQU011102825.1, read on the forward strand.
CAATCCATCGAAAGAAGGGATGGTGAGTTTCCCAACTTTTCGGATGAAATCGAGGTTATGCCCCTGCTGTTGTTGTGGTCCTCCCCATTGCGGCTCTCTAGGGCAGTTCCTGAGTCTGAGTCCACAGTACTCGACTAAGGTCATGTCCTGATGGAAGTCACGACCCAATGCTGTGTACTCCCTCCTATACTCTACAATGTCGTCGGCATGAGTGGGTGGCCTCTGTGCTATCGGTGGCAGTGTTGCTACTAGGGGTTCCCTCTAGAAACTAGGGAACAAGGGTCTGGGAATCCTACTCGCAGAGGTGTATGTGCGAGAGGGTGACTGGGGTCTATTTCCTGCTCCCGAGTTCCCCTATGCTACATCCGAAACTTGTGTATCTAGGGTGCCCACTCTAGCCAATCTATCAACCTCCTGTGCCAAGGACTGAGACATGGTCCGTTGACTAGCTAACATATCGTTGATAACTTGCATGAAAGCTTCCTCTAGATCTACGAGAGCCTTGCCACTTCCCTCTAGTCGCTCATATATGTCTCCTAGCATCCTCTTTGCCTCGCATTCAACCTCACACTTTTCCCTTCTCTCTGCTTATCTGTGTGCCTCTTCCTCTTCCTTTGAGCTAGGACTAAAAAGGGGAAAATCAAGCCTATGCCTTCTTTCCTGATGCCTGTTGTAAGTGACATATTCATCACCTATGTGTTCATGGCCCTCTGGGTCTTCTACTGCACTCATTGTCTTTAGTCACAGGCTAGCAGGACTAAAGCTCTGATACCACTATAATGTTCCTGACTTGGCTATTCTAGGAAACATTGCTAATGTGTGTGTAGGATCAAAGGTTTACAACATATAAATGATCATACAAATAATAAACGCGACAAAGGACTGCAAATTTTGTATTATGATATCTCTGTGGATTACAAAATGGCCGAATGCGGCTGAATAAACTGACAATACTTGACTAGATCAATAGACAAAGGATCTTGGCTGAAATACAAATAAGCAACTACGACTAAATAAAATAACAACACTCGGCTAGATCAAAAGACAAAAGGATCTTAGTCGAAATACAAATAAGCAACTAAAAGATAATACCTGGAATATGGGAGCACCGCGAAATCAATGAAGAATGATGGAAGACCTGAATGATATTCCCAGTGACTAGGGTGTGTCTTTCAACACCGAAATCAACCAACTGGTGTCTTCCTCCTGGAACACACTGAACTATCTCTCTTGAGATGCGCCTCTTCTCCTCAATGACAAGTCATAATTTGCATAATGATGAATTGGGTCGCTGACCCTTCCTTTATAGCTTTCCAAAACCCTAAATCATGTTGAAACCCTAATTCACCATTGAATTCCAAAACCCTAAATCACTGTTGAAACCCTAATTCATTGTTGACTTCTATTTTTAGCTCATAATGACTTAAAAACGCTTTTAACCCTTTTTAACTCAATGTCACTTTCTGAATATAACACTTGTGACTGGAGTGACCTCTAGTAACTCTGTTTACCCCTCTTTGGCCCTGGCTATAGTCTAACAGGGAGGTTTAGACCATTAAGCCTCCTCTCTGGAGATCCTATTTGGAAAGGGACATTACACTCTATTGCATAGGTAACCAAGAATTTCTCTATTGGGAACTCAAGGGAACTCAGTACCAGGAAAACAACAACCAACACTTGTTATTATAGTGCAACTCACATAGGAGTTCACTCATTAGGCCTGAAAATCTAGCTCTTCAATCTTCATCTCCATAATGCTCCAAAAACGCTCTGAAATACTCTAGAATTCTCCCAGCCTTTTGGGTCTAGCTCAGGTTATCGTCTTTCCTACTTTATAGTTGTTCATGCAAAAACTGAATGTGAAAATGTCTATTCTCCCCCATACAAATTTCCTCTATTTTCTCAATATAGTTGACTACTCACTCTGGCCAATGTTGATTGTACTAGAGCCCCATGCTCCCTAATAACTACGGGATGTGACTCTCACCTCCACCCTCTTAAATGGGTTTAATGATTGGGTTCTCATACATTCACACAAAAAAATAGCAGTTACCCCCAATGATAATAAAAATAAGGAAAATGGGTTGAAATAATACCCACAATTAATTTCCCCCTTGGACCCCTCTTAGACACTCTCTTCTCTTCTGGAAAACTCAGCCCCCCATCTCTGTCCATATCCCCCAACCGCTGACATCACTTTTTATTTATTAAAATTGAGAAAATACATTTGCATATTACATTGCTTGGTCATAGCCATATCCATACCTACATTATGCATTAATTAAACTGGGGATTATAGCGAAGATGTTACATATAGTAATTGACTTAAACATCACAACCCTCTTCTTCTTTTTTTCTTTGAAACCTGCAAAATAAGAAAAAAAAAAACCTTCTTTTTTTTGTCCAAGAAACAACTCTGATAGAAAAATGTTATATACCTCAGATATGAATGTAAAATCACGCACAAGTTATAAAAGATAATATAAAAAATCTCCTTGATTATATTAAAAACCCTTAAGGTAGAGAAACACCTTACAATTGATCATTTTTATGGAAGGAATCCACTCATGTTCACTTTCATCTTCGAGGGGGCAACCTCCTATTGAGTTAAGCTCCAACTACAATAATCCTCCACGCCTCATAAGTAGGACTTCATCCTTATTTATAACGAATTAAAAAACCATAATCATAACAACCTCCTAACTACCTAGTGGACCTTAGTTAATAAGGTCACATTACATTTATTCAATACTACTATAGTGGGACTTATTTAATAAATACAAGCTTAGTGGACCTATTTCACCTTAGATTGAATGACCTCCACTATTATTATTCTATTATGGGCCCTTCGTCTCCCTATTACACCCTTAGGGAGGATCCCAACAAGATATGACATTAGAAGAAACAAAGCCTTCTAATGTTGAAGCATTTGAAAAACCATCTACATGTATAGTTGTATGTTTTTTTTATATGTTTTAGACCACCCATTGCCCTTTCAAGATAATTACTTCTAGAGAAACCCTCATTTGGGTATGGTTTTGCTAATTGGTTGAGCTCTCCTGCTCATTTCTTCTATTTTAGGCCTATTCTTCATGTTCTTCCAATTCTTCTATCAGATACATGATGATATAGCCTCACATCACTCATGAGTCCCTTCAGATGACTCTACCATGGTATATCAGCTCCTATTCCTTACACCTTAGATGTTATGTGCACTCAAAAATGGTACTTCATGCATGATCTTTATTTCATTTGATGTGATATGTTCTTGTGTGGGTTTGTTCTATGGACATGGTGTGATGATTTCTTACCTAGTTATGGACATAATAAATATTGGGTTTAATCTAATAACACTTCTTAACAATAAAAAATTATTATATTTTATTGTTGTTCAATTGAGGGACATAATCTTCCTTTGATAAGTGTCGTCRTGACTTGGATCAAGTCGTACTATTGGGAATCTACTCGACTTAGTGTACTCCATGTCCTAACCATAAGCCATTTTCCATATGGGAAAAGATGGGAATAACATTTTCCATCTTTTCCCATTCATTGTCATYTCATTCATAAAAATATATTATTCCCATTCATGTTTGACTTATCATACGTCATCCAACAAGGTCTAGTTGAACAAATTGAAGACCAATGTAATCCTAAGTCAAATGAAGCTAAAAAAGGGATAAATGTGAAGAGCATGAAAATAAATATTTAAAAATAATAACAAGGCTAGAGTTATTCCACCTCATTAAAAAGKCCCTTTCCTCGAAGTCATATGCTACAAAAACACATATCTAAAGAAAGGACTAATTACTCAAAGAAAGGAAATACCAAATGGGTAATAAAATGAAGTGCCAAGGTGGTAACTCTAATCAAAGCTCCTTCTTAAAGGCTTAAATGCATAAATAATGGAGATTCCTATCTATGGAAAGCTAGTTGGATCAATTAAAAGACCTTTTACATCATCACATATGAATATTATGGGTCAAATACATGAGGTTCCCTTTTTCTTTCCATAAGTTATCCATCATATTTACCTATCTCTAACCAAGTAATCTAGGAAACACTTCTTGTCTTAGAAATTGTCGTGTAATAAGGATAAGGTTGTCCCACCATGGTAAACTTAAGCAAATTATAAAATTAACTTATATTATGATGGTGTTAAAAGAGATTAATTAATGTTCATTGCATAATGAGTTGTGTTGAGACTTGATTCACCATTATGGGTGGGTGCCTCACATTGGGATCTGTGCACTATGACTCAAGATCCGTGTACTTGCATCAAGGATCTGTGACCCTACTTTGGGATATGTGTACCTATATATAATCATATCTATCTACATTGGGATATATTCTATTTTTCTTGGGATCCATAACACTACATTGGGATCCATGACAATGCATTGGACAATGATAAAGACTCCACATCATCATCATGTGCCACATGGACCATTTCTTGAGGATATTTAGGTGGCTAGAGCATACTTTTTTAGGGCGATCAACTTCAAGGGCAATTATCTTTTGATAAAGTGCCCATATTTATACCATATTAGATCCAATAGACGCATAATGGTTGTAGGATTTCTGAAATGGGGTTGTAATAAAAAAAACAAGCAAACATTGACTTAGTTATGATGCTACTAAAATCTGTCATGGGAAAATTATTACTGTGTTTTGGAGACACACGTGTGGGTAATTACACTTCATTTATGAGGGCACATTTGACTTTCTATGAGCACATGTGTGGGTGGTTAGCTCATATTTATGAGGGTGCACTTATTCTTGGAGGTTTTACTGATGATTTTGAGAGCACCATGTATTTTCTCGTGGTTTTGCTTGAGCACATGGTAATTGCCTATGGTTTTTCCTAAGCACATGGTATTTTTCTATGGTTTTTCCTGAGCACATGGTATTTGCCAGTGGTTTTTCTTGAGCACATGGTATTATCTCATGGTTTTGTGAGGGCGTCTTATCTATATACGGAGGGCTCATCTCTCATTTTTTGTTGGAAATCAATTAGAAGAACTTGTTTGCCTTGCTAAAGTTTTTGTGTGAGTCTTGTTTTAATCTTGAGTATATGTTCTAGTGCTAAAAAGGAGGATATTTGGCATTGCATGTTTCTAGGAAAAAAGGAGCTACTACAATTTATGGTAAATGCATTTGAGGTAATGGATGTTTCCTTTTTCATTTCTTTTTTGAATATCTAAGCTTAAATTATTGTTTAGGCCATAGATCTTTAGGGATTATATTCTCTCACTTTGTGCTTAGTTAGATTTAATGTTGTAATACTTAGGATAAATATTCATAGATTAGCCTTCCTTAGGAATCTTGTAGTGCACCAAATATCAAATCTTGAAGCTCATTTAGCAATCCTTCATGGTGCTAAGTGACCTCAAGCATTAAGGATACAATAATATCACTCAACATTGGATCAAGTGTCCTCCCATAGCCCAAGTGGAGAAGGCATTGAACTTCCTTGAATTTTTAGCCATCTCATTTAAAATTCCCCCCCAATTATTTTATTTATATGCAATCTACAGTTTAAAGGTTCAAATTCTTAGATCTAGGTTGCTTGTTTCATAAGTTAGCTAGGATAACACATTTCAAATCTAGTTATTAACTCAAAACTTCTTTGTGAAAGTTGTTTAGTTTTCTTATTCAAAGGTTGACTTACACTCTACTTTCCTATGGTTTGATTGGATGCACATTTAGAGGAAAAATATATGTTGAATCTAATGTTTTCTCTCACATCTTAAACATAGATCTAGCTTTGTGATAATCTGATAAGCCAAATTGATTCCTTAAGTCTTAGAATGATTTATGGTTTAAAGTTCATCTTCCTTCTATTTTGTTTGTTCRAAATTCTAAGAGGCTTGATTTGAAAAATCAATTTCAAATGGTTTCTCATTTCAAATCTAATTGATTAGGTAAGGGGAATGATGCTTTAAGAATACATTCAACTTCTTTTCTCTCTTTCATTTGAATGGTGAATKATCTAAGGTGGAAATTACTTTATTGTTGTTTTTTTTTGTAAGAGTTTCTATTCAAATATCAAAATAGTGTATAGAAATTCAGATTGTTCAGGATGTTCATGGCACCCTAATGTCCATCAAACAGGTMAAAAAAAACATATATCTACCGACCTTCCMTTGAATGAAAATTAGGTAGACATTCAAAAAATGATTGTAGCAAGTTAAGACTAGAAATAGTATCAGGAAGTCTAAGAAACTAAAACACAAGGACCCTAATGAAACTAGAAACAGAAACATGTTCAGTTGAACCAAGACAAAACTAGACAGATCCTGACAAGCAAAAGAAAATATGTTCTCAGTGATTGAAATGAGGTACCCAAGGAGAAGATGTAGAAGTTCTCGCTTGTTTCCCTCATCTCAAGGAGGCCATAAAAACCTAGTGGACGAGCTACCAACGTGCACTAGTTGGAGAGAGCCTCCATTATTTTTGACCAACCAAGAGACCATGGTGAGTAGCAACTTGATTTGATCCTCCAGAGCTTCCAATCATTGTTTGAACTGCTTATAATCCTGATCTTTGGTAGCATACCCTGGGCTACCATAGTTTTGGTGTGCCAATATAGCTCCAACATTTTTTGAAACTTGGTATCCTGATTCCAAGAGAAACCGAGATCAAGAACTATATCCCCTACCTGCTTGTCGGCATTTGCATCTTCCTAGAAAGACTTGATGATATTGACCTCATCCTCTAGAGGCTGCAAGACATCTTTTGCCTCTGAAGAGACCGAGTGCCTAAAGTATTCAGCTTCCTCCTCCGCCACAAGGGTTTCCCGAGTCTTGTGAACATGAGTCATCCTGGCTTGAACAACGTGAGGAGCCAATGAAATTGCAAGGAGAATGGTGTGCCACTCACAAGTAGGGACCACAATGAGGCCAAAGATAAAGCCCAAATTGAACCAAAGAAAAATCTTGAATCGAGGATAGAGGTCGAAAAAACCAGAGACAACGCCCAAGCCATATTTGTTAGCTTAACTATCATTGTGACAAGGAGAGTAGAGAGTACAGACATTTGAAATGTACAAACATTCATAAATGGAATCTTAGTCATGATCCAGTTGGAGCTCATCCTGCCTATACTTTCCATTTCCCCCCATTGCTTCAAGCAGATCAGGCCTGGATTGAACATTATCTCTCACACATGGAGGCTACATGCTTGAGGGGACATGGCATTCATCCACAATGTTGACTGCATTAATATAACACATAAACCAGATATTTAATAAACAGAGTATTTCTAAATATAGATATATTGATTGAATAATGAATAATGAATGATGATTACAATACCCTCGTCACGGTTTACTATATAGCATTGATCGATCACAAGGTGAGGAGGTACATGCCTCTTGATGAACAAGTATGTGCCTCTTGATTTAATTAAATTATTATTATTATTATGTTTGTAACATTGCCACCGCCTTAAATTTTGCTTTGTCCTCAAAGCAAGGGTAGTGATGGGTATTGTTGTAGAAAATGTTCTGAATCCCATGATGAATCTTCTTCTTCAAGGTTTTTCCATTTGATGAGATATTCCTTAATGATTTTGGAATGTAACACTTTTTTCTTAGTGGAAAGAATAACTTCTGATTCCAAGATAATTCTTCCTTCATCATTGAATTCTGAGGCTTCTTCTTGGACTAGTTGAGCTTGCCCAAACACCTTCTTGAGACATGAGACGTGGGAAACGTTATCGATGTGACAATTGTCTAGTAATTCCAATTCATAAGCTACTTCACTAATTTTTTTGTTAATTCGAAAGGGTCCATAAAATTTTGGAGCTAATTTGTTCTTCCCTTAGTTCTTAAGGGATAGTTGTTTGTAGGGTTGGAGTCTTACAAACACCCAATCGCCTTCTTCAAACTTTATTTATGACCTATTTTGGTCTGCTAGTTGTTTCATTCAATTATGAGTTGTGGCTAGGTTTTCTTTCAATATTTTAATGCTTTTTTATTCTTCCTCGAGATGATTCCTTATTGATTGTACCTTAGTGTCAATCAGTGCAAACTCTGGGTGGTTCATACCCATATAAGGCTTGGAAAGGGGTCATTTTTGTGGAAGTGTGATATGTAGAGTTATACCACCATTCAGSTAAATGTAACCATTGAGACCACTTATTTTCCTTATCTGTCATGAAACACCAAAAGTAAGCTTCTAAGCATTATTTACAATTTTTKTCTGACCGTCTGTTTATGGATGGTAGGYTGAGCTCATATTGAAGGATATTCTTGTTTTCTTACAAAAATCTCTCCAGAAWTTCCCTTTAAATTTTGCATCCCTATTGCTGACAATAAYCTTCGGAAATCCATGCAATTTATAAATGTTTTTTGCAAAAAACATTTGCAATTTGCTTTGTTGAATCATTTTTTCTGATTGCCATGAAATGTGCATATTTGGTTAATCTGTCAACCACAACAAAAATTTTATCCTTCCCAYCATACATGGGAAGCCCTTCAATGAAATCCATCGAGATCTCTTCACATTTTTGGTCAGGAATATGTAGGGGATGAAGTAGTCCTGGAGTCCTAACATTTTCATTTTTACTTCTTTGACATATTTCACATTCAACAACAAATTTGTGAATATCCTTATTCATACCTTTCCAATAGAATGATTGGTGTGCATAACGATAGGTATTGAAAAAACCTACATGCCCTGCAACTAAGGAGCTGTGTGACTCCTTTAATACATTCATTTTAAATTTTGAGGATAGAATTAAATAGATTATATCCTTGTTCTATAAAGTGTCATTTTTCCATTCAAATTTGGGATTTTGGTCCAATTTGTTGATTATTGAATTAGATTCAGGATCTTTGGCATATTCAACGTGGATTTCATCTAACCAATCAGGAATCACTATTGTTGTTGCATATACCGTTACATCATCATCCTTTCAAGATAGTGCATCAATAGCTACATTGTCCTTCCCTTTTTTGTGGATTATCTCCATATCAAAGGTGGAAAGTTTTTCAATCCATTTTTGTTGTTCAGTGGAAAATGTTTTTTTTTGTAGTAGGTATTGAAGACTGTTGTGATCCGTATGTATCAAGAATTTTCTTCCTAAGAGATATTGTCACCACTTATATAGTGCATACATAATGGCTAGCGTTTCCTTATTATAGGTGGACTTTAAATCTTCCCTTTTGTTGAGCTTTCGACTTTCAAACGCTATTGGGTGGCCATCTTGCATCAACACTACTCCTATACCAAATCCTTATGCATCACACCCTACTACAAAGGGTTTTGTGAAATCTAGTATTTCTAAGACATGTGTAAATCACATAACCCTTTTTAATGTTTCAAAACATTATTTTGTATTGTTATCCCATTTGAAGGAGTTTTTATTTAGTAGGTTTGACAAGGGTGTTGTCAAATGAGCATAGTTCTTGATAAATATTTGATAATAACCTGTTAATCCTACGAATCCCCTTAGTTTTGATATGATTTTTGGTTTAGGCCATTCTGTGATTGCCTTGATTTTATTGGGGTCCACCTTGACTCCTTCTTGGGATATGATATGACCAAGGTATTCTACATCCTTTTTACCAAATGAACATTTTGATAGTTTTGCATAAAACTGATTTTTTCTAAGAGAGAGAGAGGGTACATGCTCTAAATGATTCATATGCTCCTTCCAATTTTTATTGTAAATATGAATATCATCAAAGAAGACCAGTACGAACTTCCTTAAGTAGGGATAAAAAAGTTGATTCATATTTGCTTGGAAGGTAGTTGGGGCATTAGTTAACCTGAACGTCATCACCTTAAATTCATAGTGACCTT